>CM055901.1:11454215-11556715 GCA_029582155.1 Panopea generosa | reverse complement strand
AAAACTTCTGTGTGACTGAAATTATTTCAGACTTTCGATCAGAACTGTTAAGCGCTAATCTAAGACTCACGGTTGGAAGCGATTAGAAGCTTTTATGAAGTCATAAACTGCTCTGAAACTGCACTATTAAGATAAGATATATGGAGATAAACAGTTTCAATTAAAAAATACATGTATTGATATTGAGAGGATGAAATTCTGCAGTAGAGTGGAATAAAACAGTTCTCTCAATAAATACAGTGTAAGAAGAAATGACCATTATTTTAATAGAATTTGAACACGTACATATTGGTTACGCAAAATTGTTTCGCAGTCTTGCATATATGACTGATACGTCCATGTTACCAAAACTAAAATAAGACGGAGGTTTGTCCAACTCTGATAGTAAATGGGCTTTCATTCTAGAGTTAAAGGTCGACATGGTATTAGTTTCTCTGTCTGCGTTTGGAAATTAATGCCAAAGTGTAATAGATGAGGATATACATTCCTTTCTGCGTGTTTCTGGTTGAATCATTGAAATAGGTATATTATAGGAGTGAACAAGTCAGACATATATGCTGGTGTCATAGTAAAAAGTCTCTTTAACTGTTTTTTCCCGTTATATACAAAGGTGACGTTGCAAAGGACACATATAGTATTTATTTACTACGCTGATTGTCTCGCCGGCGTGCTACTGGAGCGTGGCGACTGAAGGCATGCGTATGCGTAACATAATAAAGAAACGATATTTTTCTTGCACTTTGTATCTTTCCTTCCTTTCTGACTTTTTTTCTATTTTCATAATATTGGTTGAGAAAAAAAATTGTTAAAATATGTCATTTTGATAGATCTACTTATTGTAAACATTGTAAAAAATGTAGGGGACGGGCCGAACCTAATGTTGAAAGAACAATCCCATTTCATGATAAAATAAAATATGTTAAAGCTAAACTTGTTAAGAAATTAAAGAATAATTTGTGCTTCTTTCTTTTCTCTGAAAAGAAGATAAGAGCCTCTCGCATTATCGGTAGTTTAGTGCGGTCTAAACAACTAGTGTAACATCACTTCCGATTCATCGTTCGGTGTTTTCCGCACAGCTCGGCTCTCGTATTACGTAACGATTATGAACGTATAATGGACAGTTCGTCGTCAACGTAACGTGCGTTGTCGGACGTGCCGGTGCGTTGAGCGTTGTTTATTGATGAATGAGCAAATGTTAGAGAAGTGTTGATGAAGTTGAATATACTAAAATAAATTTATTACGTTGAATGTCACAGACAGCAAACACGACGACACTTATCAATTTTCTATCAGTTTTAATATAATTTAAAGTCACACAGTTTATAATAAAATAGTTCCAAAGATATAGATATAAACAAAATCACAGTATTGTATCTAAGTTGTTATACCATTCACTAAAATCTCACTATAAAAGCGGTGTCCATAACATAGACTATTTGCGAATAACTAAGATAAAAAAACGCTGTCCAAATATTGGATAACATCCAAATATATATTAAGTTCACAAAGTTAAATTAAATTTTACAAAGTACTGACGGCTTTCCAATCTGTCTGGTAAACTAGCCAGACAGTTACTATGTCCTAAAAGTTGTTGTCCCTTCATCCTCTATTAACTTCTTCCTAAAATACTAAAATTGTTTTGTTTGCACATACATGGCTTTGGTATGGTTTAGATACTTAATCATTAAAATAAAACATAAAGGCAAACAAGATATACTGGACAATACATGGTAAAAATGTTATGTACACCAAAATCAAAATGTTTTCACACCTTCAATTTCTATAATCAATTAGGCTTCAACAGTATATACATAAAACGAAAGTTTGGAATAATTTCACATAATACTGGATTAATAATCAGTTTAAGCTAATAAGTGTTTACAGTAGTAATTAAGATATCAAGATGTTGGCATTGAGCATATGTGAGAGCAGGTTTAACCAGCATTGACAAGTTGCATTTGAAGATAAAATGTAATAAAATATTTATAAATAAACTAAAAAGTTGCTAAAGATATTTTCATAAAAATCACTCCATAATAACTCGCACTCTGACTTGCGCGAATATATAAATGAGGTCGATTTGTCATGGTAAAATGACCTATTTTGTGACGTTACGTCGTTCGGCGACTGACGAAAACTGATATGGCCAATTTATTCTCGATTTTATAAAGGTAACATGTTAAATAAATAGTAAACGTACCATTTTCCTGAGTTATGTGATAAAATAAACTTACATTAAAGCGCATTTATTATTTGATTTAAATGGTTCATTGGGTTTGCCAACCCGCTGAATAAATTCAATAATGATGAGCACGAATATAAGATCCTCTATACAGTACCTTGTATATCTATCTTGTTGTTGTTGTTGTTGTTGTTGTTGTTGTTGTTGTTGTTGTTGTTGTTGTTGTATGGTGTGTAGCGTCGCTTTCAACAATTTTTCAGTCATATTGCGGCGGTGTCTACTGGAGACAGTATTCTGAGCGCTGTCACACTGGAGTATCATGCCGAAGACACATGGTATGATACCCCACCCAGTCACGTTATACTGACACCGGGCCGACGAGACCTAGGACTCTCCTCTAAATGCCGAGCGGTGTCAAGCGAGGTAGCTTCTAGTACCATTTTTAAAGTCTTTGGTATGACCCGACCGGGGATTGAACCCACGACCTTCCGCATGCGAGGCGGACGCTCTACCACTAGACCACGCCGCGGTCATTATATAACTGTTGTATGGTGTTTAGCATCGCTTTCAACAATTTTTCAGTCATATTGCGGCGGTGTCTACTTGAGACAGTATTCTAAGCGCTGTCACAATGGAGTATCATGCCGCAGACACATGGTATGATACCCCACCCAGCCATTAAACTGACACCGGGCCGACCAGACCTAGGACTCTCCTCTAAATGCTGAGTGTCAAGCGAGGTGTCTTCTAGTATCATTTTTAAAGTATTTGGTATTACCCGGCCGTGAATCGAACCCACGATGTAAATATATATAAGTTGTATTTAAAATCTTAAACAGTATCTTGCTGAATACGAAATATATTAAATTATATTTTGCCTAAATGGTTTCAGCAAATAACATTCCCACAGTGAATCTATTTTTTTTTACATTTTTATTTTATATAATTCTATACAGTCATGTAAACATGATTCAAATCAGAGAGAGAACTTTTTTTCAAAATTTTAAAGTCACCAAATAGTGCTACATTGTTTTTGTAATAATCTTGCATACTTCTAGATTATTGTTGATACAGTTGCAAAATGATTTTCTCCAAAAAGTGTATATACTGTTACATTCCAACTTCAAAACATTTGAAATTCTAGGGAGGAGTTTTTGAATTCATGCACCCTAAATTGTAAACAAATACACATAGGTCTGTACATACTGGGTTGGTGGGTAGACAAAAATAGCATTCTATCTCAGCATTTGCGTGTGTCCCTTTAAAAAAAATCAGTTGCTGTTGTCTAGATATAATGAAATTCCACGTTAATTTAAGAGTTTGTGCATTGTAATTTCAGAATATTGAATGGCAGAACGTTGATGTATAACTATTACTCTGAAACTTAATCGAAAATAAATAGACATAAATATAGTTAACATGTGAATGATTATTGAACATGATATTTACGACGTGTTGGGCTTAATAAACTAATACGTTAATAAAGTTGTGTCGTGTCCTAGCGTGTTGCATTGCATTTTTTCTATCGCATTTATCGCATCGCACGTATTGTATTTTTCAAAGAGTGAATACATATATACTTATTCTGGCTTCAATTATTTGCTGTCAGTTAATTTGTAAGGAGTTCCAGTAACAATTTAGAGAACTTGAGGTCGCAGTTTAATTGAGGCCGAAAATCTAGTGAAAGGCATTAGCACAATAACTTTTATATTTACATATATATCATCATCACACACACACACACACACCACACCACACCACACCACACCACACCACACCACACCACACCACACCACACCACACCACACCACACCACACCACACCACACCACACCACACCACACCACACCACACCACACCACACCACACCACACCACACCACACCACACCACACCACACCACACCACACCACACCACACCACACCACACCACACCACACCACACCACACCACACCACACCACACCACACCACACCACACCACACCACACCACACCACACCACACCACACCACACCACACCACACCACACCACACCACACCACACCACACCACACCACACCACACCACACCACACCACACCACACCACATATATATATTATATATATAATTTTTAGATAAATGGTTATATGAAAAAATATCAAAATTATCGTGCCTCTCTTTAAAGCAGATAGTGCTTATGTTTATATGTTTATGACGTGTAGTTAAATCATTTTCTTTCAAACCAGAACTGCCTTTTTTTTAAAGTGATAGTATATTGTTTTATAAAGACATAATCATCTTGTTTGTGAATGACAAACATTTTCGTGGATATATAAAAGCCGATATCTGTCTTACACGTGAATAAATTGTGTTTTAAATATATATTTACTGACCAGTAAACTGACTGCTTTGGTTATGGAAATTGTCGTAATCGATGGTGCCTGAAATCGAGATCGGTTAGACTACACGATTGAGGTTATTCCACGGGTCAGTTCCAATTCAAATATTAGCGATAATAGCAACTTTAAATACCTATTTTGACGAGAAAACAACGGTATTTTGCACCAGATAAGATCCAGAAAGTCACAAGTTAATTCTAATTCACGGTTACAAGTATACCAGCGATATAGTTTACTTTACTGAAAATGTTCAATATTATTCGTGTTTTTTTTTTCAATCAGAACATAGATAAAATACAATCCAATCAAATGAAAATTGGATAAATACATTCACTAGTTCACATTACTTTGATAAACATGCAGCAATTAGTTAGACATTGCACTATGATTTAACGCGCATGTCTCTGCATGTGATCACAGAGATAGTGGAATCACAGGTACTCTTATAAACGCATGTCTCAATAAATCCCAGCTTTATCGCTCACTTATTAAACATCATCTGCCGAAGTCATCATTTTCAATCAGTTTTATCCTCAATATGCCTATATGCAAACGGTTCACGTAGGGCACTATCGATCCAAATGGTTAATAAATCAATTATTTTCCTATATAATTTCTGTCTGAGAAAGAAAAATTGTACGGTATGCATCGGAGGAGTGATATTAAACAGATTAAAATAAAATCCGGTATCAGTCGCGGGATATCGTCAGCATATCGAGGTAACAGGTGCTAATTCAAATTGACAAGGAAACCCGGTATCCCTTGATTAACAGATTTATAAAATGATGAAAAATAATTTTCTTTTTTTTCACGAATAACTTGCGATTAATTCTGGTATATTTTACACTAAAATATGAAAAAGGGTAGGGTGTGGTTACCAGAAATAGAAATATACAAACATCATGAGCTTTCTGACTGTTACCAATGAATGCTAATTTATTTTAGTTCGACTTGGAATAAAGCTTTGAGATTTTATGAATCGTTATCGAGTAGAAACGATACTGAGTGTTGTTTTAAGAGGTCATCGGATCAAGCATAGGATCAAGCCCAAGACATCTGGCTTGAGAGGTCATAACTATATTCATTTCACTACCATCCAGCTTTAACAATGTTTATATTGCTTGGTTATTTGTACAGCACAGCACAGCACAGCACAGCACAGCACAGCACAGCACAGCACGAGACGCAGAGGCAGAGGCAGAGACTGAGAAAAGAGCAAAATTTTATTGTAACAAATTGTTTTTAAAAACATGTCACCCAGGATGAGTGTGTAATATTCGGATATCGAAATGCAAATGCGTTTTTTTTTTTTTTTTCATGGATAATCAATTAGTTGGGTTGTGTGGGCTAATAAAATATTTTCTTATTAAGGAAAATGTGTCAAATGTTCAATAAAATGCCAATGCCCGTGTCACTCTTGCCCATTGTCCAATCTTCGTAATAAAGACTGCACTAAAGGGTGATAAACCAATAATTTTCTGTTTCCGATTTTAATCCTTTTCACGAGAGCGGTTGCACTGAAAGCTATCCAGTTTGCATAGGTCGACTCGTGCAAGCGTCTAATTGATGCAGATGGAACAATGGCGGCTTAACGAATTTCCGTTTTCAGTTTACGTCTATTATATTGGAAATATCGATCTACAAATCAAATTAGAATCTAAATATTGTCTATACATCCGGTGATAGTACTTATATTTACATTTTCCCCGAGGATGGGACCGTGTATCCGATGTGTAGCCTTTGAAGTTACAGGCTTAGACGTAATACCACTGTTGTTTGCGGAATTATATTCAAAACGTCAAAAACAATTATGACTCACATATTCTGGAGACTTAAATAAGAACTGATTTCTACTTCATGCTTCGCTGTGGAAATTCCGTGTTTTTCCAGCTGAGTGCCAATCGCACGTATTCGCACGGGAAATGCATGTGTGTGGCACTATCAATATCATAAGCGATACATAATCACTGGCATCAGTTTTTGCAATATTAATGAACTTTATTCAATAGTAATTTCTCATCTTGCCTGAGGGCAATGGCGTCTGTTTTTTACGTTTTATTATTATTTGAAATGGGAATAACGAACAGCACGACGCGTTGTAGGGATTCAACAGTTGTCATACTTTTGACTTGTGTTTTTTATTCCAGTTAATTAAAGGTGCCCGGAAGGTATTACAATTAACTATAACCAATACTCATGTAAACCCTACTGATTTCTGAGGCCAGAATTACCATATAAACGAGCGTTGTTTGTAATATGCTGCGATAAAAGTCGCCAACAAGATATGACAATAAGAAATAGGTGGGATGTGATTAGCATAATAAAACAAGAGGGTCACAGTGACTCTACTTTGTTCGCCTGGTGCAGTTCACTTAAATTAAATCTACATAGCTACTATTGATGATCTGGTTATTATTTATACATATAAATCGAAAATAAACAATGATTTGATCCATCCATCCATCCATCCATCCATCCATCCATCCATCCATCCATCCATCCATCCATCCATCCATCCATCCATCCATCCATCCATCCATCCATCCATCCATCCATCCATCCATCAGTCAACCCACAATCCATCCATCCATCCATCCATCCATCCATCCATCCATCCATCCATCCATCCATCCATCCATCCATCCATCCACAAACATCTCCATCAATGTCCTCAAAAAAGAATAACATTTGATATCAGACTTTTTGTAACAGTATATGATTTTAGCTTGGTATAACCAACTGTTTTCCATTGATGTACATTTGCTATATGGTTATAAAAACAAACTGAATTCCTCTAAATTATCTTGCATAAAAAATGTCATTTAGCGAACTATGAAATGTGATACAATAAAACCACATAAAAAGATACACACGAACACAAACAGGTGCTTTTTTGAAACCAGTAATAAAGAGCATTTGTCATCTCTCCAATTATGACGTGATTTATAAGGCAAACGTGTGGTCTCGCGGTAATTCGATTACAGGTATTATCGTTTGGTGAAATGCTATACTTCTTCTGAAGTCTCAGGCTGTCAGATCTCGTCACCGCGAGATTTACACGCTGTGTGACATATAGCACCAAACGAATACAAAAGATGATTTTTCATATTATTCTGCACCTTTATAAAAGTATTCAAGTTGTCACTGGACCTTTCTAAACACAGTGTAACTCTGTTTGACCTGGCACTTTGTCGTCTGCCAGAGGGCGACACTTGCGAAAAAAATGTCGCAAAATCTCGCAAGATGTATAATTAAGTGAAATGACATAACTGGAAATCTGACTAATCAGTTATATTTAACGATAAAATTAATTAAAAGTTATGTGTTATCTTGTCTTCACAGGTAGTGAAAATTAATCAAATGTCTCAAATGTAGATCTAGATATCAACGCGCGACAGATACAGACGCGCAGTCTGATAATACAATGACAGATCCAGCAGGTGATAATAAAATTTCTCACAATCTGGATATAGACATATGTCATTTGACCAATTTGGGATATTTCTATCTCATCCTACGGTTGAAAAGAAATTCATGCGTTCACAAAAATGCACGCGTTAGTATGACGTCACACTATTCTTAAAAGGTACTTGTTATTATATATGCGCATGTCCATTTGAAACAGGAAGTGTTTCCGTGGGGTAGTCGCATAATGGCTGCCATAAATAATCCTAGTTTCTTTTTCTCTTAAAATGCATGTTCACATTTGTATGGTATTTTTTTTTGGGCTTGGATGGCACTGTTAACATTTCGAAAGTATGTCCAGATTGAAATCTAAAAGAAGAAGATTTCGAGATTGGGGTATGCATACACAATTTCGGAAGTTTACTTTCTTTTTATCAACGGTATTCACACAGAAAAAAAATATATTGGATGAAACATGTCATATTCATATAAATTTTATCTCAAATACGACCTTGAACTGACCAGGCGTGGAGTGACCTCTTATTGCTTGGCGATAGACGGCGTATTTTAGTTTTTTAAGTGTCTTGCTTCACGACACCAAACTTACAAACTCTAGTATGTTGTTCGGTATAACGTCTACTACAATAATAACTAGGTGACAAGTTTACCTGATATACTGTAGAAAGGTTTCTATCTCAATCGGAACATCGCTTGACTATTTCCGCCTTAGTCTTGATCATATGGAACGCTTGCTTTTCTAAAAGACAAACTTTCTTGACAAGTTCGGCCGAGAATAAAAATCATTTTTATTTAGCGACTAACGTTTGAGATTGGTTCAAACAATCGGACTACCTCGGATATTTCCATAGTATTCAAAAGAGTATCGTTTGGATGTTTATTTTCTATATTCATTATTTTTAGATTATTAGATATTTTCAATGATAAAGATAATGTACAAGACAACTGCCATGACTTCCGTCTGAATAAATATGTTTAAATTTTATTATAACCATTGCAGAGATGTGTCTGTTTCAGCCAATCAGATCTTTCTTCCAGATCCAAGCGTTTCTTTTGCACAACTTGTCAAGACGTGTGTCATTTAGAGAAGCAAGCGTCGCATATGATCAAGACTTTTTACGCATATGTATATCTCACCGTTTCGTAGCAGTGACATACGAGCACGCTGATTGGTCAGTTGCTTCAGCGGAAGTTGAATCGCGCCACTGTTTGGTAAACTTATTAGAGTGCTATGCATTGAGGGATAGGCATTTCATGCATTTACAATTGGGTACAAGTGTGAACACGCCATGTTGATTTTCCTTATTATTTCTATGGTAAAGAAAACATTGTTAAGGCTTCTTATTCGTAAAAAAATCCAAATCAAAAAATGGAAACTTACATTTAATTTTTTGTTGATATCTGCGATGCCTAAATATGATTAGAAAAGTAGGTGTCATATTTCATCAAGAGACATTTCCTGTTCAGTTTGTACAATGTTGACAAAGTGAAAGTAGATTTCATAAATGTATTAATACACTAATTGTCACGCATTCATTTGTCACGACAATGGTTTCAAAATGCTCCAAAATACACCAGTTATTCCATTAAAATTACAAAAAGAGCATTTAAATATGGATTCTGTGAAAATGCATTTCAGTTAGGAAGAAACAATGATTATTTTCCCCCGCCATTATGGAACTACGTCCTGTTTCCAATAACAGGTCGGATTCGGGATGTGTAACGTAATGATACATTCAAAGGTATTTATAAACATTCAAACGCCTTCCTAGTTAGATCGATATTATTGTAGCGTTTGTTTTATTTTATGGATTTTTTTCTTAAAAATTCCACTATACAAGGTCCACAATATATTTTATTGTTTGATTTGTTTCTACTTACTTATATTAAAATCATGTACATGAAAAATGAAATTTGTGGAATAAAAAGTACTTCCTGTCGCGTATAACCATTTTGGAGGTGATGGAAACATCAACATTTAATCGCGTCAACATAAGCCGGGTTATGCCTTTGGTATAATGCCAGACTTAAAAGGGTCTGTACACAAACTGGCGTAAATTTCATGTTTACATCATGTAGAAATTGAGCCAAGTGATTTATTTTCAAATTTGCCGTGTGTCCCTTTAAATTGGAATGCTAATCATAGGTAACGGAGAAACCTTGTATTCGTCTCTCAATAATTCTGTCTTACGTCTGCCTTCATCAATCCTAATTATACCTTACATAACAGTTTTAAGGGGGCATGCAAAGAAATACAACAGAAATACAAAAAAAAAAAACTGCCATAAGTGTTTCCTGTTTAACTATAGACGATTGAAATGTTAAAAGTCGGATCAAAACCAGGTACAGTGCAACTCTGGATCGGCTCACGGTAATGCCCCGAGATAACCTAGCACTATAAATTATTCAATTTGACATAGTGATAAGAAAAGACGATGTGTGGATGCTTTACGGATGGTGAACTTATATAACTCTATTTTATCTGAAGCAACCATTCGTTTCATCATAATGCAAACTTGTTTATATAACATTGCGTTTTAAGTTTCGTGCGCATTGATGCTTTTCTGTATATTGTAAATACAAACGCGGAGCATAGCAGGTTACGCGGTACGGTGGTCCCTAAATCGAATAAGAAGGGATCCTTTTAGGTCTGTTACCACAATTGCGTTTCCCACAGACTAACGTTAGAATATTTGACCTTATTTTCAATAGTTCTAACATTCGTGGACAGAAAAGTCCTATGTCACATTTAAATACTATCATAAACGCTTATGAAATTGTCAAAAAATGGGATCAAAAGCGTCATTTTTATCACTTTTAGCCCCATTACTTTATGAACCCCCACTTTCAGCATGAAGAAAACTAAATTTTTTACCAATTTTACAGTTTGGCATTTTCATCCAACCAGAAATAAGCTTACTGTAAACATATATGCCCTGAACATCTGTATATTTTATCAGTCAATCAGAAAAATCGTCTCAATGGTTATAGCAGCCACAAATCCACTTTTTTAATGTTCCAAACTGGACGTGTTTTGCAGTAAGGCAGTAGTTTAAGAATTCAGCATGCAAAGTGCTCATTGACCAATTCATTACCTAGGTAAACTTAATCGTAATTCATTACCTAGGTAAACCTAATATTTTAACAAAAACATATTTTAAAATAATTAATGGAAGGAAGCCATAAATCTAGGGAATATGTTCTACAAACATGAACATTATCTTTACAAGCTTACTGTATCTATATAGGAGTGTTGCCAAAACACATTTATTTTCATGAATGAATAAATGAATGCAAGTCCGAATTTAAAAAGGGTAACCCATTTAGTTTGAAGCTTATCTTCCTAAGATCTCTCTAGCAAGTTTGGGTATACTTTACTGGTTATATTTTATGACCAAGTGACACTTATCTAACATACATTCCATGTTATCGTGAAAACAGGAAGTGACGTATATTGTGACTGTAAAATGACTTACGCAGAAAAAAGTGACCGAAGTGCCGACATTTGGCGAGCTTTATGTCTGTTTCAGTTTGTGAACACTTCTGCTATCTGAAAGACTCGTTTGAAATTGAACATTTCAAATGACCGTAGTCTACTATATATTTGCTTTGTCTAACAACACGTGTCCTGTTGAATAGTCAGCAAGCTATGACAGGGGCGACTACTCTTACCAATATAAATTCCTTCCTGTAACAAAATCCTATTGTGACATCTGTTGGATACCATTAATAGGAAAAAGAATGTACAAATTGGAGATAAAATAGGATTTAAATTCTTCCTATATGATTGAAGTATCCATTGAATAAATCCGTATCAGATGGATGCTCTGATCAGATTAAGCAAATCTCTGATGGACAAGGATCGGACTATTTCCGGTTCAGAGGATAATATCAATGAGTCTCCGAAAATGAATTTCAAGCGGAAAAAATCAGTTTCACGCACGAAATAATGAAAGTAATTACACAAAGAAGACGCCACGAATACACCTGAGACTTTTCGTTTCATTTGTCGATGACTCCTTAATTTCTATTCAATTTAATAAGAAATGGCGCACGGTGAATTCCGAAGGAATGGTAGGATGATAAAGTGCTGTTTAATATGTATCTAAAATAAATATTTTACAACGCATGGCATGACATGGCATGGCATAGCATGTCATGGCGTGGCGTGGCGTGGCGTGGCAGGGCAGGGCAGGGCAGGGCAGGGCAGGGCAGGGCAGGGCAGGGCAGGGCAGGGCAGGGCAGGACAGTCTTCTCAATCTATCTCAATAATCTGAAGGTACAACTAATTATCTCTGTTATGGATATTTCCTACGAATTTCAACAAATATCCTTGAAGCTAGCATAACAACACGGTATCTAATAAATTTGATTACTCTGAGATTTTTGTGACTTGTCGTCTGCCTACACAATACTGCGTATGTCGTCTGTCTGTCGTCCACTGACCGCAATATGGCTGGCACTGTCATTCACAATACCGGGCATCAACTACCACTGTTTTATTGGTGTTCTGCATGCAATGGTCCGCTTGACAATCACATTTAATCTCGTCTGCTCCTGTGGCGCTGCCATCAATATGTTCTGTGTAACAAAGCGCTTAATAAAACAACGGACTTTGTAACAAGGGGCATTTTTAAAAAATCATTTCTAAGTAAACCTTCTAAACAGTGTCATTAAATTCTAGGCTCTGACGTAAAAATAGTGTTGTGAAGAAGCTCGAATTTTAAAACTAGTTTTTATCAAGTAATATCAAAAAGGGTCCCTTTAATGGAATGTTGTAAACCTTTCGCTAACCAGTTTAATATAATGAATTTTATTAGTTTTATATTAAATCCAGTTCGTGTCTGCGTACATCTTCATCAAACCTTTTATACACGGACGTTTTATTGTGATGGAGTTAATTATTTTCATTTTCAATAAATCCGTGCCCATATCTTCAAAGCAATTGACAAATTAAACCAAAAAAAAAACAACCCAAAAAACGAAACATATCCTCCCCAAATCTTCTGTATCACAGCATGTCGTAAACATGGATCTTGTTTGTGGCACTTCAAAACGACAACGTCGTAAAATATGATGACCTCTTTATGCAGAAATACAAAAATGCATTTTATGTTTATCAATTTCCCGAGGGTTATTTTATGATGTTATAAAAATATTTTATGTCAATTTGCTTAAGATCTTGTAGATAGAAAGTGCTTCAACGAAAAACAGCATCAGATATTTGCAAACCTAATTGTTATTGATACAATGAGCGAGCTATGTCTCCTAATCTCGTTGATAAACTGTCAAGTACGCATTCACCATGTTCGCACAGTAGTCAATGGTCAATAACAGATGCGATACATTCTGCAAAATGGCACATATCCGTGTCCGGTTTATGAAAAAAAAAGTTATCTGCTATTTTGCCGATGTGAGATGTTTATTTTTCGTAAAGCATTGTCCCTGCATGGAATTTTGGACCCTCGGGTCACGGGTGAGATTTTTTCTATCCCATATACTCACGATATATCCTTAAAATCTCACCCTAGGATCGAGATAAAATTGTTGCGCTAAAAAAATACACGTGTCAGTATGACGTCACGCTTATGACTGTGTTGCTTAGAAAAATCTAAATACCTTTGAGATAAAAAAGCAAAAAAGAATATGAATATACAATAGAGGTAATGAGACTACAATCCTCGATAGCGCTGTTTTGATAGACACCTCGACGGAACGTTTGGTTTGAATATTCTTATCTCAATCTCATTTAGATGTTGTCCTACTTTTTCAGACAATAAAAATAATCAGATTTTTTAAAATAGAACATTCCATTTGACATGGCTGTCAGTAGATGTTAACATTTTTCCTCTGCCAATGAAATTGCTCCGGGAATGAGAAAGTACATCAACATCTTAGCCAGTTGGTAGAAAAGTCAATATAACTTCTAACCTATACATAGAACAAAGAACAAAGAACAAAATTTTACTGTGTAATGAGACCTGAGATCGTATTCACCAGCCATTATCGAGAATATTCTTAGACTTGAGCTTGAAAATCCAAACTTGAATCTAAAATATCAAGTTTATCATGACATATAGAGTTATTGTGAGTGTTTATTTGACTCTCTGCTAGGTGTCCCAACATGCTTGCAAGTTTTGGTCTCAAAAAGTGGTTTGTAAGTGTATTTTTCAAAATTCATTCTTTAGTTCAAGTCTATGAATATTCTTAAGAACGGTTGGTGAATACCACCCCAGAGGTCGTATTCACAAACCATTCTAAAGAATATTCCTAGACTAGAACTTGAACAAATCAAATTTCAACCTTAGATATCTTGTTTAACATGACAGATAGAATAAGTGATAGAGTTTATTTGACTATGTATTAGTTGTCCCTGCATAATTGCATTTTCTTACATAAAAATGGTCTCTAAAATACTTTCTTGAGTTCAAGTCTAAGACTATATTTAAGAATGGTTGGTAAAAACCACTCCTGAAGATATTGTATTCTATAGAAACTTTGTAGGAGAGCGCGAATTACTGGTGCCCAGAAGAAAGAAGATCAACAGCCGGTTAGATATTTCATCGAAAAACTCGTAAACTATTTTTTCAATCTCTGATAATATATAATTATATCTCTAGTATTGGTATTGCATTACACTGGCAGGGAAAACGTGAAACAAACAATGTTATTTGACGTCACTTCTTCTATGTATATAGCTCCCTGTAATTCAAGTATATTGATTCCATAACTGCCTTATAAATATAGATAATAATATTTATTTTTGTAAAGTAGAGCTTAGCAAATAGAAATTGATGAGGCATAGATTATATATCTTATAAAAGAATAAAGTTCCATAACTATGTAACAGATGTATAGCATTTTCTTGGAAAGGTATCTTATAATCAATAAAATACTCATTATCCTAAAACGTAGCATGTGTTGCAATGTAATATCAGTTATCAACATTTAAATAATAAACTATACAATACATAAGATACAAAGTGTATTGGTATATTGTATTATACTTTTTTTCTAGACTGTTTTGTTCAGCATCACTCGTTTCTTATAGACACACTGTAGTGTGATATGTGCGTATAGAGTAACAGTTATAAATAGTGTATGGTATACTGTATCTGTAGATTGATATGATAAATGGTGTGATAAGTAGTATGTTATATAGTAAGATACATAATGTGATATATTGTATAATATATTATGTGATAAAGAGTGGTTTATAATGCCATAACTAGTGTGATATGTAGTATGTTATATAGTAAGATACATAATGTGATATATTGTATAATATATCATGTGACACAGATTGGTTATAATGCCATAAATAGTGTGATATGTAGTATGTTATATAGTAAGATACATAATGTGATATATTGTATAATATGTAATGTGATATAGAGTGGTTTATAATTTGATAAATAGTGTTATATATAGTATGTTATATAGTAAGATACATAATGTGATATATTGTATAATATACATGTGATATAGAGTGGTATATAATGTGATAAATAGTGTGATATGTAGTATGTTATATAGTAAGATACATAATGTGATATATTGTATAATATATCATGTGATATAGAGTGGTTTATAATGTGATAAATAGTGTGATATATAGTATGTTATATAGTAAAATACACAATGTGATATATAGTATAATATATATGTGATATAGAGTGGTTTATAATGTGATAAATAGTGTGATATGTAGTATGTTATATAGTAAGATACATGACTTGATGTATTGTATAATATATCATGTGATATAGAGTGGTTTATTATGTGATAAATAGTGTGATATATAGTATGTTATATAGTAAGATACATAATACGATATATAGTATAATATATATGTGATATAGAGTGGTTTATAATGTGATAAATAGTGTGATATGTAGTATGTAATATAGTAAGATACATGACTTGATGCATTGTATAATATATCATGTGATATTGAGTGGTTTATAATGTGATTGATAGTGTGATATATAGTATGTTATATAGTAAGATACATAATGCGATATATAGTATAATATACATGTGATATAGAGTGGTATATAATGTGATAAATAGTGTGATATGTAGTATGTTATATAGTAAGATACATAATTTGATGTATTGAATAATATATTATGTGATATAGAGTGGTATATAATGTGATAAATAGTGTGATATGTAGTATGTTATATAGTAAGATACATAATTTGATGTATTGAATAATATATTATGTGATATAGAGTGGTATATAATGCGATAAATTATGTGATATATAGCATGAACTTTTCTATATAGTATGTTATATGTAGTGGTGTAGAATGTGATATATATTGAATTAT
The DNA here is from genome assembly GCA_029582155.1 of Panopea generosa. NCBI lineage: Eukaryota > Metazoa > Mollusca > Bivalvia > Adapedonta > Hiatellidae > Panopea > Panopea generosa. The sequence continues at coordinate 11,540,396 of CM055901.1, read as the reverse complement.
AAAGTGAGCTATTTATATAATGTATATAGTCTCATATCGCCACATTAGTGCAAAACGTTGTCAAGTGTTCTTATTTCATATACATTTTTGTTTTTTACGCCATATACTGTAGTTCCTATGCTTTACGCCATATACATTGTTGGGTTTTACGCCATATACATATGTTTTACGCCATATACAGTGTTGGGTTTTACACTATATACATATGCGTTATGCCATATTCATTGTAGGATTTTACACCATATATATTTTTTGGGTTTTACGCCATACACTTATGTTTTACGCCATATATATAGAGAGTTGGATTTTACACTATATACATATGCTTTATGCCATATACATTGTTGGGTTTAACACTATTCATTTTGGATTTAACACCATATACATATAATTAATGCCATATATATTGTCGGGCTTTATGCCATATACATGACATATACATATACTTTATGCCATAATTATTGTTGGGTTTTACATCGTATATATTTTTACGTTTTACATCATATACATATGTTTTTTTTGCAATATACATAGTTCCATTTTACACTATATTCATATGCTTCATGCCATATACATTGTTGAGTTTCACACCATATACATATAATTAATGCCATTTACATTGTCGGGCTTTATTCTATATACATGACATATAAATTTACTTCATACCATTTACATTGTTGGGTTTTACACCGTATACATTACTTTGGTTTTACACCATATACATATTCTTCAAGCCATATATATTTTTGAGTTTTACTACATATACATATGCTTTACGCCATACATATTGATGAGTTTTAAACCGTATAAATTTCTTTGGTTTTACGCCATATACATATGCGTTATGCCATATACATTGTTGTGTTTTACGACATATAAATACGCTTTACGCCATATACATTGATGGGTGTTGCGCCATGTACATATGCTTTACGCTATACCCTTTGTTGGGTTTTACACCATATACATATGCTTTAAGCCATATCCATTTTTGTGTTTTACACTGTATACATATGCTTTACGTCATATACATTCATGGGTTTTACACCGTATACATATGCTTCACGCCATAAACATATATATCATGTGAGTAGTCATGAATACTTAACTGGATCCTACTCATATAATGCTGTCAGTTCATGTATGTAAATTTGTCCACCCTGTCCAGATCTGTTGCATGTAATTCCATAGTATATAAGTCATGGTCGACACCAAATTTATTGGTTTGGCAGAGGCCTTGATATTGTATTTATGGTTTGCATTGTAGCTAGGCGCACCCGCCGTAGTCTGGTCTGTACATTTATGTCTTGGTTATTCACAAATAATTATCTCCATATATATATATATATATATACTATAGCATGATATATAGTATGATATACATAGTATGATATATAGAATAATATATAGTTCGATATATAGTATGGAATATATAATATGATAGTATAATTTATACTACGATATAGTGCGATATATAGGGTGATATATACAATGTAATAGTACAACATATAGTACAATATAGTGGGAAATATTGTATAGTATTCCAGTACAGAATATAGTGTGTTATATTATACAACTTTGGACTTTTCAGCTGTGCAATATGATGTTATATGCACCAGAAAATTGATATAGACCGAGGCGGTATACATAACATTTTAATATAGTATATAATACGATTATGATATAGTATAATGGTATAATATATAGTGCGATATATTGCTAAATATTATGATGTATATATATTGTGACAGCATAATATATAGTGCGATATAATGAGATATAGTGCGATATATAGTACGATATATATAGTATGAGAGCATAATATATAATGCGATATAGTGCAATATACAGTATGATATATATAGTATGATAGTATAATATATAGTGCGATATAGTGCCACATATAGTATGATATATACAGTATGATAGTATAATATATAGTGCGATATATAGTATGATATATATATAGTATGATAGTATAATATATAGTGCGATATAGTGCGATATATAGTATGATATATATATAGTATGATAGTATAATATATAGTGCGATATAGTGCAATATATAGTATGATATATATATTATGATAGTATAATATATAGTGGGATATAGTGCTACATATAGTATGATATATATATATATCATGATAGTATAATATATAGTGCGATATATTGCGATATAATATGTTGTATAAATGGTGTGACAGCATAATTTATAGTACGATATAGTGCGATATATAGTATGATATATTTTGTTATACAACGTTCAATATATATTGTAATACATAGTGAAATATATAGGGTGATATGCAGTGCAATATATTGTTAGATACACAGTATATAGGGTTATATATAGTGTGATACACAATGAGTATAAAGTGTGATACACAGTACAATAGTGCAATATATGGTGTGATACACGGTGCAATACATAGGGCGATATATAGAGTGATACACAGCGAGTATTTAGGGTGATATATAGTGCGATACACAGTGCAATATATAGGGTGATATATAGTGTGATACACAGTAAGTATTTAGGGTGATATATAGTGCGATACACGGTGCAATACATAGGGCGATATATAGAGTGATACACAGTGAGTATTTAGGGTGATATATAGTGCAATACACAGTGCAATATATAGGTTGATATATAGTGTGATACACAGTGAGTATATAGCGTGATACACAGTGCAATATACAGGGTGATATATGGTGTGGTATACATTTTGATATATAGTGCAATATTTAGTATGACATGTAGTATGATATATGGCGTAATATATAGTCTGACATATAGTGCAATATACAATTATTATATAGTATGATATATAGTGCAATATATAGTATGACATATGGTATTATATATAGTGCATCGTATGATATACAGTTTAAAATGTTATTCAGTATGATATACAGTTTTATACCGTGTTATATGTATAACGAGTGAAGATTAAAAATATTTATTAAGTAGTTTATCGTATCACATTCTAAACGTCATTTATTAACAAAAAATAACAATGCGTTCGTTGTAATTATTAAGTCAATATTTTAAACCATGAAGAGACAAATTTGTTTAATAATATAGAAAATGGGAAGTTTAAATACGTTATAATTCCACGCAACGTATTGCCAGTCCGTGCCATGCAGCTGTTCTTATAAAAAAACATTATATCTGCAGATGCGTTTTATTCTAAATCTAAAACCTGCACAGGGCTGTTAAACCACATTTGTATCTCGCCGGCTCCAGTGCACAATTAGCAATTACAAGTAATTCATACAATCATGTAACAGTAACCACTTAAATGTTACCCTATAAAAAATATTCTGAAGTTTTAATTATTGAAAGTCATTAATTTCCTTAAATTTCGTTTCTATTTTGAGAAGGGGCATAACTCTGGTAGATATTGTGCTTGAAATACATGTCACACGTAAACATAACATCGGGAGAAAATCGTGTAAATATACAATAAAACTTTTATATCCGACCGTTTCACCATAAAACATTATTATCACATTATTATGATTATGTAACTACATAATGTTTTTTATCTTGTACAACGTGATTGGTAGGTAGACAAACAGCTGACATACGACAGTCGATTTCTACAATATATCCCCACAAGAGCAGGGACTATTACCTGTACTTTAAAGGGACACGTGGCAATAACCGACTGTTACCCATCTTCACCCACCAAACCGATCATGATAATAATTGTAATAATAATAATGATAATAATAATATAATAATAATATTAATGATAATATCGATAATATACATGATGATGATGATGATGATGATGATGATGATGATGATGATGATGATGATGATGATGATGATGATGATGATGATGATGATGATGATGATGATGGTGATCGTGATGGTGATGGTGATGGTGATGATGATGATGTTGCTGATGATTATGATGATGATGACGATGAGACACATTATGAAATAATACTGTTGAAATCAAGGTACATAATATTATCATATTTTCAATGTAGCCTTCTGCAACAACAATAACAACATTCAATGTGTGCATTTGTTCCATTTTATTCAAACCACAGTCGTAACATCTATGAATTTATAATCATAATTATTATGCATCTATTATAACCATAATTATTCTGCATCTATTACAACCATACTTATTATGCATTTATTATAACCATAATTATTATGCATATATTATAACCATAATTATTATGCATCTTTTATAACCATAATCATTATGCATATATTATAACCATAAGTATTACGCGTATATTATTACCATAATCATTATGCATCTATTATAACCGTAATTATTATGCATCTATAATAACCATAATTATTATGCATACATTATCAATATAATTATTATGCATACATTATAAATATATTTATTATGCATACATTATAATCATAATTATTACGCATACATTATAAATATAATTATTAAACATATATTTTAAATATAATTAGTATGCATACATTATAAATATAAGTATTATGCATATATTATAAATATAATTATTAAACATATATTTTATATATGATTATTATGCATACATTATAGATATAATTACTATGCATATATTATAAATATAATTATTAAACATATATTTTAAATATGATTATTCTGCATATATTATAAATATAATTATTAAACATATATTTTAAATATAATTATTATGCATATATTATAAATATAATTATCATGCATATATTCATTTTCAAGTGTCACTACCAAAAACTTCATATTTAAAAAGATATTAATTTTTATTTTCAAATTAGTGGTGTTACACTAAATTAAAACAAATACAAATTATTTTTCCTTGAAACTATTTTAATCATATCGATGAAACAGAAGAAATACCGAATAAGCGTTTCACTTTTGGTCATATTTGACCACGAGAAATGCGAAATATTATGCCTTTCAGTCTTGTAAAAGAGTAAGTTTCTTATTATTTTAGCTGGATTGTGAAGAAAGCTCAAAACTCTGGAGTCAGTTTCCTGTACTGAACTATCATTATTTGAGAGGCATCAGGTTGAGCCGAGTCAACCTCTGGCGTGAGCGGTCAACACTCCGCTATCCACTACACTACTGTCGTGCTTTACCAGAGTTATGCCCCTTTCCGAAATAGAACTGCATACACACATGTATACTGGTGTATTCTATGTTTATGTTTGCGTCGTGTAGAAGTAACATTACCAAAATTGCCCCATGTCCCTTTAACGAACGTTGGTACATGGGTAACAATGTACACATTTGTAAAGTACGTGTAGTTTATACACGTTGTACAGACTTGCATACAACGAGAACAACGATGTAGTCAATTATAATACTAGATAATGTATCTCATGTCTCATCTAATTGATTCCAATTAATTAAACATTAAACAATGCACTTGACAGCTAACCACGTGTGCTGGGCGTTTCGGTTAGTTAGCTATGACATATGGGCACGAACCGTAAGAACTATCATAAGGAATGCAGTACAATTTGTGAATGCATTAAAAGTTAATGAGCCGCGGTTTCGCTTTTTTTCTTTATAAAAAGACGCTTTGCTTATCAAATTCACTCTCTATATTTTCGGTAAGATCTGTTTAAGAAAAAAGAGAAAGACATCAGCAGGAATTTAATCTATTATTATCTTTAAAACCATTATTGTAACGAGCAAATGTGCCCATGATAGCAATTGAGGGGTGAAAGAAAATTGCAGAGTACAAGAGAATGAAATTTGAAGATCATTTTACGACGGTATAAATGTACGTTGTCTGCATTCTCCGGCTCAATCCTTAATTTGGACTTTCACATAACCTCTCTTCTGAGATGGTTACAGGTCGTTGATTATAGAAAGTTGAATTAAGTTTTGAATTAAATATTTGGGAGTTAATGGAACAAAATTAAACATTTTGATCTTCCACTAATAGCCTCATAATAATTGTAACCAATGTCACAGGAGTTTCAGTCGGAGATACAATGTCTGATAGAGAACCTTAAGTTACTCTATATAAGGGGAGGGAATCCAAATATATGCCGTTCACCATTTTCCCTGAAACAAATGCTACTTTAACATTGGTTTTCAAAATATCAAGGGGCGAAATGGTTGGGCCCTCTTATGGTTCCGTTGGTTTTGTTTTATGTTAAGAGCACTGCGACATCCATGATAAGCAATGACATGTAAAAATGTCTCTGTTTCTATCTCCTTTCTTTTCATTTTCTCTCTCTATCTTTATTTCTTTTTCTTTGCTCATATATCTGCTCTCTCTCTTTCTCTTTCTCTCGCTCTTTCTCTCTTCCAATCGTCATTTTATCTCTCCAAATAATCTATATGTCTTTCTCTCCGACCATGTAACCTCTCTCTCTCTCTCTCTCTCTCTCTTTCTCTCTCTCTCTCTCTCTCTCTCTCTCTCTCCCTCCCTCTTACATCTTAGAACCCATTCCCAAGTTCTCGTCGTATTAGCAACAACCCTATCAATAATCATATTTCGTTTTATTGCGTAATAAATATCTATTTATACGCACACAATACATCTCTATAAGGTAACAGCGACCACTCGCTCCAGTTTTCTGTAACACAATGGCAATGACCAGTAGTATGTACTTGACAGCATGTGCCATAAACAATAAACCAACCGGACAAATACATTTACTTATCAATGAATTATTAATTGACACAAACAAATAACGACAGTGATCATATTTTTCCAGTTTCCGTCCGTCATAAATGGCGCGTTTGACTATGAATCAAACAGGGTTGTTATTTTTTGTGCAAATTAGATTATATGAGACAATGGCGGATTTAGAGGGTTTTGTGCGAATGGATCCCGTAAGATATCTTGAATATTAAAAAAGTAACCTATTTAAAAAAATATACACTCGATTTGACTTATCCCCCAAATGAATTTAGAAAGTGGATGTGCTTCCAGGTTAAATAAAATCTGCACTTATTCCCCCCCCCCCCCCCCCTAAGACCGCCCGTAACTAAAAACCCTGGATCCGCTTATGTGAAATTATGACACGCAATATTAGTGTTTAAAACAGACGTTTATCAATACGTTCCGTATTTAAAGTGCATTTTGTTAAGCAATATACCAACATACTTTTTTGTTGTTGTCTTTTTTTGTTTTTTGTTGTTGTTTTTTTTTGGGGGGGGGGGGGGGGGGGGGGTATAGTATAGTGAAAATAGTGAAATTGCATCATTTTAGAACAATAAAATTGTACTGTCATATTGTTTCAGGGTTTCCAGTTCAAGTAAGACAGGATCGCTCAATACTTGTACACGTAAATTTTACTTCGAATAAAACATGGTTGTTCAGAATACAACTGGGTCGTTTAATATACATAAAACTTATGTATATACTTTATTACACGGATTTTGTTTTACATCGAATGTTTAATATAGATATTATACATAATTATATAGTACATAATTTATATAATATACATATATTCAGATTTATCACCTAGAATAAAACATATACATGCATATTAAACACTCAAACTTGTTTAAAAAGTGTTTTAATTACTGTTTGTTTCTTTTCGTCTAAACATTTGCAACGTGTAACAATTCAACCGAGTATTTATTACTTCATTATCACAGAAACGAATCGATATAAATAATCATTGTTAACGCGACAGCATGTACTCTCCCGTTCTTCTCATATATTATCTATTTTGCCTAATTAAACAAACAATCACATGCTCCGTCTTTCAGCGCACGCGTACGGTTAATTACGACTCCGCCCCTTTCCTATTTCAGAGCACCAATCTTTGACGTGACGAAGATGCTAAGCTCTTTATATTTGTTTCTTCGTTAGCGATAATCTCCCAACACGTATGCAGGAAGCAAATTGAAATCTTTTAAAATCCCGTGATCAGTATCGATCCGATAATTCTCTAATTGAATTGCAAATTAGTACAAATAATTACGGTGTGTGTTAACGTTCCGTAGAGAAAACCGACACTCCTCTTATACAGTGGAGAAACGCCTTCTGTTTGGCAACGGTAGTTCGCGGTGAAATATAGGAATATATTTTCCAGAGCTCATTCGGAATATAGCCGCGTCAATGTATCAACACGACTTGAAAATAGGTGATAATATGCTACGATAATAGCCGCGATATGCCGAGTGTGTTACAGTACAGAAACAAAAACAACGCGTCGTTTGAATGTGGGGATTTTTATGTGTGACATTCCACTATAAATGGATATTGTGATGTTAAAAAAAGGGGACAGTTAAGGCGACTATAAAGAGACGGTATTTAAACAGTAGCGATAAACAACGAATGTTTACTTCTAATGCTGTAGCGTACTGTTTCAACCACAGCAGATCGCAATGCAATGTATGTGTCACAAATGTTAGTATAGTATTTCAAGCCTGAGGGATCTTGATGTTTTGTTGAATCAGTTAAAGCACAAAAACAGTGTAAACGTTACGACTATACTAGTAATAAAATACGTTGTGGAGCGGTAGCTCGACTTTATTCTTTTCCTTAATCCTTCGTAAGACTTGCGCTAATCTTTTCATTCTTCTCCTTGTATTTGCAGCGATTGCTTGGAGTATTATTTTGGATCTTGAATGATTTACAGTGTCGTTGCTGATTGTGTTTATTTATCTATTTACTCGGATTGCTATTTCTTTAGATAATTAGACACACAGCAGACTGAAGTTTGTGCTAGTCTGTATGTTATATAAGCGCATGGAAAAAACGCATTATTTGAGAGACGTTTGAAATTATGGAAATTATTACTAACTGGATTTTACTTTTCCTGGCCTACGTACATCTTAGTTTAGGTAAGTGTGTTTCCAATATCCTTTTGAAGTGTTATTACAGACAAGTAATGTATTTCGTAATTTTATAGTGTATATTTATTTGTTTACATTTGGTGTTTATTATTGTTAATTCCATACCACCAATATTAAACCCATCGGGACTAATATCGGGCTAATATTGAGTCTGATATGATCAGTTGACGCCATTTTCTGCGCGTTGTTTAACTTGTAGCACAAAACAATAATTCCGACGGATATGACGGCAGTATTTTCAGAAATTCGTCGAAATGACGTCATGTTAGGTATACACGACGTCACGCCAAAACGTATTTATTATTACAGAAGATATAGCAATAATGATCGCAATATATATTAAAATAATGACCTGCCCTGCCTCAGCCAAGGTTGGTTACTATAGTGACCATTAAAATAAGTTCTTAACATAATCATTATAAAAATAATGCTCGAATTCAATGGCTGCTATTTAAGGCTTTGTTTCTGCCAAATTTTATCAAATTTTGTTCATAGATGAATTAAACAAAGCAAAAATCCACGTAATTCTGGGACACCCCTCGTACACCGATACTTTAGCGGATACATGTGTAATTTGGTGTATATATAAATAGATTGTTAACAGACGATGTTATCATCATAAACACATTGTATTACATGTATATGTAGGTTAAACAACGTTATGATTACATGTCTTAGTTTTAGAAATCATATTAATCACCGAAGTAGTTTTATTTTGGTGTACTCAAATATTTGTGTGTAATGTAAGGTCGTCTTCTTTTTTGTATCTTCTTCTTTCTATTTTCTTCTTCTTATCTATATTCTTCCAATTCGTCTTATCTACCTCCTCCTCTTCCTCCTTCTTCTTCTTCTTCTTCTTCTTCTTCTTCTTCTTCTTCTTCTTCTTCTTCTTCACATTAGTTTTCTTCTTCTTCTATTTCTACTGTGTCTTCTTCTATTTCCTCTTCCTCACATCTATCCATGTTTAGAATCCTTATTCTCCATGTTCTTCCCAATCTTCATCTTCATTTACTTTGTTCTCTTCTACTTTCATCAATTTATGTACATATATCACCTTGTAACCTTACACCTTATTTTATTATCTTTTCAGTTTAATATAAATTGCATATGGTTATAAATGAGAAAAATAAAGGAATATCTATATGAATATACATTTGACTTTATGATCTGATTGTAGCTATTTTATTGTGTTGAACATTTTTGGATTCTACCTATTAAACATACAGCTAGTAATGAAGTAGTAAGTGACATACATACAATTTCAAACATAAGACATTTAAACACCAAATAATTATATAAATCTTGGTAAACTCTTAAGTGTTTTAAATGAAAAAGAAATAAAACATAATATTTAGATTTCATATAATGATATACAGACATTATGGAACAACATCACCACCACCACCACCACCACCACCACAACAACAAAAACAACAATACCACCACCACCACCATCACCACTAACAACAATAGCAACAATAACAACAACAGCAACAATAATAACAACAACAAAAACAACAGCAACAACAACAGCAACAACAACAACATTAACAACAAAACAACAACAACATCAACAACAACAACAACAGTAACAACAATATCTACGTTGATTAGTACACCTTAGAACCAAACAAGTGTAGGTATAAATTTCAACAACAGAAATGAGTATAACAAAAAATGATAAAATGACCAAGACATTAATTTTTTGTAGGATCCCCTCTCCTTTACAGAGATGAACATTGACCCTGTTCTGACCTTGGGTCACACAGATCGCATCTACCTGGACTGCCTATAATACACATACATTAATTTCAGTTTTCAAATTCATGTACAAAAAGTACTTCTGTATTATATGGGTGTGCGTTACGGAATAGACAGGATATTTGGTTTAAAAAGATTAATACACTGTTATGTTTTACAAGTTATCAAAATGCAAACAGAACACCTGGCGGTTAATCCAGATGTTAAAAAAGATTAGCAACACATTCATTTCTTGTTTTCAAAACTATCACCCTATTATCAGCTAACGTACTTTATATTTTTCTGACCCAATCAAAGACTTAATCAATTATTTCAGATATTTTTAGTATACATTTATCTCGGCATTGTGTTGTTTAGAACACGTTGTAGCAACTGTTTATGTGTCATTTTAAACCTTTGAACTCCCGTGTTTTAAACCTAGCGTGAGAAACACATTATTTTTTATAATGCCTTCGAAGAAGAAATAACTCGATTTATAGCTTTTAGGTCCTGAATTATTTATTGAATTTTTCGATTTCATCTATGACACATGCCCATTGTAGGACGAATTATGTTATTACATTTGTTTTAATTGAAGTTGAATCTTTTTTTTTTACAATTACCTAAATGTGCTGTTTATTTTGATAAGAGTATTTGGCGTTTGCATGGATCAGTTTGACAATATGCAGTGTTTTGCTGCTGTTGTCTGTCTGTCTCTTTCTGTCTGCCACTCTATCTCTTTCTGTCTATGTGTCTATCTCTGTCTTTATCTCAACTTCTCTCCCTCTCTGTATGTCTCCCTCCGTCCCTCCCCCTCTCTCTCTCTCTCTCTCTCTCTCTCTCTCTCTCTCTCTCTCTCTCTCTGTATCTCTCCCTTTCTCTCTCTCTACATTTTATTCAAGACTGTATGACCCTATCATGGGGACATACTTTGTTGAAACCTTTACAATAGGACGACTCCCTGGCTCGTCCAGTAGAATTGCTCGCATGCAGAATGTAAATTCCATTGCAAATCAGTTTTATAATACTTTTGAAAGGGTCCCTGTAAGATATGTATATTCTCTTTACCACATCATAACGAGACACACATTCCCTCTATCATTCCTCTTTCACCCCCCCCCCCCCCCCCCCCCCCAACACACACACACACCTAACCCCCGTTATCACGCACATCCTCTTATCTCTTAACTATGAAATAAAATATGAAACACGAAAATGCACCTGGTAATTTGGTTTTGTTTCTCAATTTTCTAAATTTCATTTAAAAAACTAGTAATTAAAACGGTCTGAAAATCAAATCTCATTTAATATTCAACGTGTATATTGTTATCACACAAAACGCCATCAGGGAATATAATGAAAAGCAGATAAGGGAACATTTCCATAAATGAAAAAGAAACAAACGTCAGCCTTTTGTAAGGCCGTGTTTTGACTAAATTTCCATAAGTTTGGCTGTATAGATGGGTGATAACGCTTGCTGTTGTCGTTTTGTCATTTTTCTATCATATTTGGGGATAAAGTTTCACGTTTTCAATTTGTTGACCTGTGGTAGCTAGAGATTTCACGATAGATATTCAAATGCTAATGGTGCAGTGAATACAATTATTGTTGGTGTTTATTGGACAATACGTGGCCGAGGACTTTTATAAAAACATCGGAGTCAAGCCGAAGACTTTAATAGATTTTCCAATAGTAATTTTCTTCTACATTGTCGCCCTTTTTGTTTGCTTGTTTGTTGTTTGTTAAGAAGACTTGTATATTGTGCAGTAAGGTAAACAATAAGGTGATGGTATCTGTGTGTATGTCTACATAGTATAACTACGACTGTACGTGCCGACCTCGAGGTCAACCTCCCGAGATAAATTAGTACGAAAAATACGGTTCCCATGCGGTTAAATCGGCAAATAAGGGACACAAAATAAAGTTGCAAAACTTGGGTACTGTGTTCGAGCACTGCCTATGCAAAAACACCTATGTGAGAAAGTTTGACAATAAATTTTGAAAGATAGGAGGTGCTTATCAGATTAGATATGAGTGTTCCCCAACTGATAAAACCAGATGCCATATTTAACAAGTTGAAAACGGCGTTATCCAAAATGAAATACATATAATAATATGGGGGAGGGGGGCACATACAAAACACGTATACGTTATTGCACACTGAAAAAATATACAAGATGAAAATACAATGTACAGTATAAATCTAAAAAAAACTACACCCCCACCCACATTCCTCACAAACACAAAAAAGTCATATAAAATAGATAAGCCGTAAAGTGCTTACGTTATATTAAGACTTTAAAGGATATTGGGAACAATCCCGTCATGCAGCATTTATATCGAATTCTAAAAATATATTCAGGAGTCATACATGTATTATGTTACACCATTTTTATTCAAGTTTCAATTTTTTTTTACTTCTGCAGCAATGAATGCCAGTGAGCAGCCATCAGTCACAAAGGGGATAAAAAACGGGTTGAAAATGAATTGGCATTTGATCATGGCTGCCTCGGGCAGGCTGGAATTAATTGAAATTGATTAGATTTCCTTCCTTATTCTGCTCATCACTTGAAACTTAGAATTTTTAATAAAGAAGGGTCATAAGAATGCATTAGACGTTTTGTCGAAGTTCTAAGAATGGGTCACAATTCCGTGGCATATTGTCGAAGATTTGGGCTCATTATGCATAAAGGGATAATTTTGGTGAATTTGATATTTGCATATGATGTTTGTGTTTTAAATTAACGGTAATGAGCGAGACCGAGGAGTCGGAATTGGCAAAGAAACCGCCATTAGTTTTGAGAGTCGATGTTAAACGATGCGTTTGACAGGGTAAAATGAAACTGAAGAACTTAGAGTGTCCTTGTGGAACAAAGCACGCAAGAACAGAAAAGGAGAATAATTCGATAACTTTAAATAATGACCCCTCTGTACTAAATTTATTTATAAAAGTATGAAAAATCATCGAAAATTGGAAAATAATTTTATTTGTGTATACAACTTATGAGAGCTTGATTTTCAAAGTAAGCTTTAGGGAAATATTAAAAATCATCTAAAATATGACTGTGTATACACACTTATCTGAGCTCGGTCTCCGAAGTAGGCTAAGAGCTGACATGAATCAAATGTATGTCCACCAGCAACGATTTGCACAGTCTGAAGTCAATTTGATATTTTTATTTCGATCTTTTGGGTAAAATAACCCTAACTATGCCAGCCTCCAATATTGAAGAGTTGCATAATTAAATATCGAAATACGAAAATAACAATGTTTTATATCTTCTAATTACTAGAGCACTGATTGTGTTTTGAGAGAACATCGGGTCGACTGTGGGTTTGAGATTGTGGCCTTTGATATGATCGGACAACAAGTTATCCACTACACCACCTCTCTGCTTAACTTGAAAACTATCTAATTGATATGTTAAAAGTTTGGCAAAACATTCATAAGTGATTGTTTTACGACCATTTCACTTAAATACCCGCGTATTTCGAATGATTAACACTGTTGCAGAAGCGATGTTCTATAATTAACACACAGCACTTGTACTTGAAAAAAATAAAAAAAATATTCAGTTTCATTTGTAGCCAAGCTTAATGAAACTCTTCCAGAAGTCTCACACGTGTTCTGAATATGTAAATATTCGTGTTTGGGATCTGTTCAAAATGTATATAACACATATCTCAAGTCTCAAACAAATTAAATTTTCAGCAAAAATACGTTATTTTTATGTATATATTGAAAAAAAAACACAAAAAAAAACAACACCAACAACAACCTTAGATTTACTTATTTAGCTAAAAGAAACTTTAAAGCTTGTGAAATCACTCATAGTTAATTTAAAATCCATTAATTGAACCAAGTAAATGCTTACATTCTTAATAGTGCCAATGTTTATATAGACATTTAAGTTAGTTTTACTTAAATAAATCATTATTCATTTCTGCTGTCTGTAGTTTTTTAAGTATTAACTTAGATAAGTAAATTTTGATAAACTGAATCCAGTATACATTTGACTTAGTTCAGTTTGTTGGCGAAACTCGATTCAGGTAAACTTGTACTTACATATAAATTATCAGTCATACGTTATATTTAAGAATAGAAGATGACTTGAATGAAATGTTTAAGAAGAAAGCCTTAGGGCTTATAATGATTGATAGTTAAGTGTGTTTTATTGACTTGACTTGAACTATTACAGTTTTTCTTACACATATACTAATTATGAGAAACACATCAGTTAATAAACGTACGTTATTCTTTGTATTAAACTTGTTTTATTTGATCCTATTCGTGACAGATAAATAGTATTATGTTTGATCTTTAATCACAGTTTTGAGACAATAGAATATGAAACACTACTCTGTTTCTTCAGCAGATGTAAGTAAAATTGTTATTCGATTTTCTTTCGGTATTCAAGTAATGGAACTCTTCAACATAAGAGGTATTTAATGTAAGGTTTAATTTCAATTTGAATACCGAAAGACAGAGTTCAAAATACGAATAACAAACTAAGTTCGGACTGATCAGGAATGAGTGAATTATTGAAGAACGACGTACACTAACCCAGAGTGGGTGGGGTAATCCACAACCTGTCACGACAATTAATCACATGTATGTGTGATACTCGACAGACAGGCTACAGCACACGTTGTCTAGCATCTAATTAATAACAAATGATATTGCCATAACACCGTTATCGCAGTGCTCCAGTCCCCGTAACACTGCATAACATAATGTAAACGACCAGGGAGCAAGCAGAACATGTTCATGTTATCTGGGCAGGTAATCGGATACCTTTGGGTTGATCCAGCTGGTTTGAGAGGAGGAAATCAAGTCACATTGTTGCGATTATGATACACAATGCACACTTGATAAATATCTTTATTGTTCTTTATTTGTTCATTATTTGAGGCTGAAATTGTTTCCCATTTCCTATAATGGAAGAAAGAATCGAAACAAAAGCACTCAAGAACACTATCGCCCCGCCCCACTAAGAGGTAAAACGTGCTATGTGCCTTCAATATACATATGACCTAGCCCCTTTTACCGCGGAAGGGAAGGCGGGAGACGATAAGTAATGGCGTCTAAAGTTGGCTCATCTTTTGTTTTGAAGAGGCTTGTTGTTTTTTGCGTCTCCACCAAGACATAGAAAATAACATTATTAATGAAAGACACGCCTTGAAAACTTTACTTGAATTAATAAAAACGTGACACTGATTAAAGTGCATAATAACTTATACATTATGCCGCCTCTCTAAGCCACATTAACACAAATGTAAACATTTGCTGTGTCACATAATTCTAAAAGTTTATTTTCATATCGCCAAAAAAAATCTAGCAAGACCTACTGAAATGTTAAATATACGATGCTGTGTTATTTCTGAAATGGGAAATATTTTACAACTTTGGAGAGATTTGGAGTACTCTGACAGCGACTGGTTACATGGAGTAAGACATCTAAAATAGATCATTCGTCAGAACAGCCTGTGATACTCGTTATATACCTAGAAAACCTGCACGTGAGTATATAGGGGGCACGGTGTTCATGTTGGCGGTTTGACATTGCTGGTGACCCCTAATTTCTGATAACAAAAACACATTGAATATGTCCATTTTCTCTTTCAATATGTCAGTAGATGAAATATTTATGAAATGTACCACGGGTTGTGATACGTAGATTCAATTATGCTGGCCGTCTGTTTGTAGTTTGGGTGCTTATTAATTATTTGCTCAATATCCATCCGGACAGAGAAAACATTTACTGCATATGAGTAAGTAAATTTAAAGACAAATGCTCCGACATAGACGGTCAATTATACTACGTTTATGGGCTTCTTCTCACCCCACCGTGTTACATATTGCCCCATACAAACCTGCACACAAATGTTCTACAGCACACTCATACAGTCACAGCAAGCCGGGAGTAATTATTATTATTTTCATTTTTTATTCAGGGTATTTGGTACACAGTGTGTTCAAAGCAATATTACTGCAATAAAAAATCTGTCTTGTTTTTTTTATTATTTTTTTTATATTTTACATTGATGTAAAACTATTTCTTATAATGTATGCAATAATAATAATAATAATAATAATAATAATAATAATAATAATAATAATAATAATAAATGATAATTATAATAAAATAATACGAAAAAAATGATAATACAAAATAATAATAATAAAAAGAATAATAATAAAAAATAATAATAAAAATAATAATAATAATACTAATAATAATAATAATAATAATAATAAAAAAATAATAATAATCATAATAATGATAGTAATTATAAAGACTTTTATTAAGGGAGCAACAACTTGAATACATTATATTTTCCATTAGACTCTCAACATATATATTCAACGTTGAATTTAACATATACGTGTACAATTATATATACACACGTGATGTTAATAACGAGACAAGAAAAACATCGTCCGATCCTGGGTACGGTGCTCTGCAACAAGACCAGACACTCCTTAAATTCCTAAATTTATATATCTAAACATATTTGTAAATAAATCATATGTAAACATTCATTCGACTGTGCGAAAATGACGTTCATAACTATTTAAGTCTTGTAATAAATAATGCAAAATATTAGTCAGTTTGTAACATCTAGCAGTAAATATATAATGTTTACCCCCTTATAATAGTTTATAATTCAAACAAGTAGTAACTGTTTTCAGTTCAAAAGGCAATTCGCCTCTATTATGGCGATGCTGCCTTATTATTTCCGACTGCACTAGCCCTAGATTGGGCCAATTATATAGATATAAAATGTCATACTCTCATATCAATCTCCGACCCATCTTAAAAACGGATAGAAAATATCATGTTTTATTTTTTCAACGACTGAGACGATCGCGATGTTGTAATAAAAATGTATTTGATAGAGATATTGATAAGACCCAGTTCTGTTTTTATACGGGTTGCCTATTTTTTAGTATTATTTTATTGTCCCTTTGTTGTGTATGAGGAGACGGGAAACTGAATTTTTACTGATTTTGGCTTGATGAATGGATGAATAAAACACATTAATTGAGTAAATTTAGGACATTTTTTCCAGATTTTTTTTTTAATAATTAAAAAACAAAATATCACAGAGTGACATATAGAACATCGGTGTAATATTGTATACAGTTTATTTATAATGGGCGTGCTTTTGCGTGCGTGTGTGCGTGAGTTAATAAACTAGACAAACATGCCTTTTCTTTGTAACGTTAATATAGGAGTTAGTCTTAATTCCAATGAACGAAATGGTCACAGCGGCTGCCGGTAATGCGTCCAATTAACAAGTCTGAATACGTGGGTTGGCCCACCCTCATACTCACTGTTCAGTATAAAACTAAATTTAAAATAATGTTTAAGTGTTCAAGCCAGAATGTCAGAGAACTGATTGGTCTCGGGCCATGCTTATGTAATTGGTATTGACAAAAATATTTTTAAAATCATGTTTGCTATTTTATGTATCATTTCAAACTTAGTACATATTTGAAAATATGAAATAAACTAGGTCTAATCAATAGATAAATAAAAAACGAACAACACGTGTTGTACTTGTAGAGAATACGAGTGCTAACTTGTTAAAACACCTGCTTCATCTATTGTTAAATGTCTTTCAATGATTTATTTCTATTTATTTATTTGACTTTGACCTCTATTTTGGTATACCTGTGTTGTGTTTAACTTCAACGGAATAATATTATTGGATTAAACTTCGCCTTCTACTCATGAGCAGGTTTTCAGCCTTTATTGTGCAAAATATTTTAATGTTAAAATGCTCTCAAACTTTGGAGTTGAAGTGCAAACATGTGCAAAACCTTAATTCGTTGTTGCCACACTGCTAAATACGTTTGGGAAATTGAAATACAGAAAACGAAACCTGCAATTTTATGCTTTTTACACTCGCAAATCCAATTCCAATATTTCCTTTAAGATCAACCCAGTTCGTCCATGTGCTTATGTAATCAAAACGAGAGTTAAATACCAAAACACAAGTTATTTGTAGATTATCAGAGATATCTCGGTGCACACGGTGAAAAACGAGAAGTCTTTGCTCCCAGACTCTGTAGAATGTACGCTGCGATCGCCTCGCTCGCCGTCTTGCAATGTTATCGGCAAATGCAGCACCGGGTGTTAATGGGGGTTCCATAGTCAAGAGATTGGCCTATTAATTATGTAGATATTGCTTCTCTATTATAGATAGAATCTAGCACTTTCTAGAGTAAAACATCTTCAACAAACATTGCACTGTAGTCTGCTTGAACGAGTCTTTTGGTAATATATAAATAATTGTCGATCACATTCCCGCTATGAAAAATAATGATGCAACCGCACAGGTGTGCATGTTTAAAAATTGTCTAATTTTGAAATATCTTTAATGATTGGTTCTCTTTCTCGAAGATAAACATCTCGTCTGCTGTTATCATCGCTTGGAGATCTGCCTGAGCTTGATTTAATTGTTGTTACCGTTTGCTGGATATATGACCAAGTTACGCGTGTCGTATTGACCACGTGACATGGAATCGTTGATTAACGTCTGATGCATTCATCGACTGCCATTGACATGTGCGCTAACTTGCACGCGCTCTTAAATCAGTTATTACAATAAATACAGCGTGTGTATTGTTAGTAGTCATATTTTCTTCTAGCCGGACCGGTTAGCTCAGCCGGTAGCGCTTCTGACTATCAACCCAGGTCTCATGAGTTCGAATTCCCGTCCAGCCACAATCTCCGTGATGGTTGATATAGGACATTGCGTCATTTGTCTCTCAAAAATATGTTAAGACTTGAACGTATACCTCGTGCTTAAACAAGCAGTCGAAAAATGAAGTCCAATTGCAGTGTTTATAACTATACAGTTTCAATGCTACAAGCGGGCCAGTCGTTTCGTTTGTAAGATTGCATCGTTGATCTTCTTAGAACGTTAAAGAAACATGCTTGAATCAGACAATACATGCCACATTCTTCCATCTCTCTCATCCCAAAATAAACGCCATTGTGTGGAGAGAATGGTTGTTAAAACCGGCAACACAATTCTGTTGAAATGCTGAAATGCAGAGCATGTATACTGGATACATTTATTGATCGATCATTCAATCGGCAAGGTACTGTCTCATTCGTGATGGTCTCGTCACAATTTCCGTGATGCATAAGGGCGAATTCTACCAAGTACGATGTACCCAGTATGTCTAATCTATTAGAAAAGAGATAAGAATTATGAATTTTGTTAATCAGGCCAACTGTGTCGAGATAATGAACGACAAGTAGATATTTTGTTTCAAATCGTTATCTCTTTTTACAGTTAATACATATCGGGTTGTCCATTGACACAGTAGGTGATTGACTCCCACCGGAAATGCTGCTTTTGTCTCCACTTTAATTGCAATAACCTTGGGGGAAAACGTGTATTACACGGGTTTGTCAGCACGCAATTTGTAATAACAACGCAATATACGAGGGGAAATCCAGAAATTCGTGGACAAATTTAATAAAATCCATATGTATGCAAGTACATCGCTATATTTTGCACAACTGAAGTATTGGTGTATTTGCCATCGATGAACAGTATTTTAGTGCATTTCTTATGTCTAATCATGTTATGGTTCCATAGCAACATGTATACATAGTTGTTTATAGATATAAAGTCACCTCTGGGGACTCGAACATAAATTTTAATTTTTTGTAGCTATTAAAAAGTACATCATTCTGACATGTTCAGTCGACGTAGTTTGTCATAATTATTACACTTTGCATGACATTTGTTACAACGCGCCGAATCTTCATACCCGATGTCCACACTGTAGAGTCTAATAATGTAGAACTTATATAGAAGGATAGGAATCTTGTATCTCTCTACTATATGTTGATAAAATAGGATGCGAATGATTAATAATTAAGCAAATTGATTACCTAAATTTCACAGGTAACTGATTTCTTTTACATAAAATGTAAGACGTATGTAACCTTCGATGTATTATATTGTTTTAAACACGCAGAATGATCTTGAATTGATAATATTGCAGTTTGAAGTAAAATTCAAAGTATTTTCCTTGATTTTTAGATACAGTATATATATTTTTTTTTTATCACACGTACTTCAACAATTGTAAACACAGTTTGCTGGAGATGATGTTGTTTCGTAGAGAATTTCATTGTGTAAAGAAAGAATTTTGATTTGTATTTCTGAGATGAATGGAAGTTAGGATATTTGGAAACGAGATTTCACGAGAATACGCGAAGTTCATAACAACTCAACCAGTTGCGTTGCCTTGTTTTATTTTTCGATACACGTTTATATGCTAGTAATAAGAATTATCACTTTGAAACACGCAAACCATGCTACAGTCATTTACTTTCTGCCTATATCAAATTTGCCTAAGAAAAACACCTTTGGGTGTAGGTATTTGGCCTGACCTGACAACACAGGGTTAAGTATACGTGCGCGTGTTGTTGTAGTCCATGCATGTTAGGCATTCAGTAAACACGTTAACTAGCACCATATTGTTGTATTAGGTATAGTTGTGAGCATTGTGACAATCTTTAAGACCGCAAGGCAAGTTTTGTACGCAGCATATGCGATAGGTTTAAAGCTAGGAACATTATAAATTAATCATTTGCTGTTTTTGTAGAAATTTGTAACACTCGTGTTCACTGTAGTTAACTGACAGATCCACACAATACCTTATTTCAGTATTTTAACTGAAAATAAAAATGTGTTTTTTTTGTTTTCGGTAAGTTTTGGCCCCATCTTTTAGAATTGATTGTTTATATTCCTATTTCCAATAGGTGTTTATTTAGTTCTATGTGTACGTAAAATATGTTTACAGTAATCCTCCGAAACATTTTTCTTTTTTTGCCGGGCATTAACGACGAGCCATCAACAGGTTGTTATTGTAGTCATGCAAGGACAACGATATATACGTACAATGTATATGTTACGGACACAAAGTTCTGTTTGGACAAGAAGCTCAATCACTACATCACAGTCACAAGGGACAAACCATTAGGGTATTATTCTAATTAACCATGATATGGCACAAAGCGCTGTACGGACAAGAAGCTTAGTTGCGCTTACACTAAGTCAGTTCTTAAAAACGAACCATTAAAGGACAATGATAAAGGACAACTTTGTATATAACGGACCCAGAGTGCTGTGCGGACAGGAAATTAAGCCTCGCAAAAGTTAAAGGTAGGCGTCATAAAAGACGATCCATTAATAGATATCATTTAGAACCCCTTTGTATTTATTACGTACACAGAAGGCCGTGTGGACGAGAAACCCTGTCAATTAAGGGTTTTGCCCTCGTATTAAATTAAATGTTCTGCGATTTACAACGTACCAACAATATGTTGCTATTTACGTTTGGCGAATAGCTGGAGGTTTCCGGAGAGAGAAGAAACACGCTGTCTGTTACAAGTTCATTAATTTCATTTCTTTCCGATAAATACGTAAATTACATTCCTCATATTGTGTACAACTCGTTAAAATACAGTATTACAACTCGGCAAACAAAGCAGACATACTCCTACTACACATCGTCAAAAATCTCCAATATTTTTTCCCTGAGTTTTCTGCGAGGAAAGATGAGAGAGAGAAATGCTCCTATGACCTATATATCAGAATTTAGAAGATGTCTTACGGTGCCACAATAGTCTGATGTTTAGCAGCGAATTCTGTCAAAAATCAATTGAAGTATATGCACGCATAATCAGGCATCGGCCAGGGAATTGGGCAATTACAGAAAACGTCAATCATTGCTGGACTATCTATTTCGTTTATATCATCATATTGTTAAATTCATTCAATTGAATAGCGACGATTATTCCAATATCTTGTAAGTTTTCGGTATTATTAATAAGAGCAACAACTGAAACCCGCGCCAATTAATGGATCCCAGTCTGAAACTGATTTGTAAATGTGATGTTTCATAAATAATTCGTTCCTCTCAGAAGTATTTTCTATTAAATTATTTGAAACCTATGAATTACAATGGTTCCAAACACGTGTATCGCTTTTGATGCCGTCATGTAAACCCAATATCGTACAAAAGTCACAGACGGGTTACCATTGCTTTAGTAATAAATGTGACTATTATCAGAATGAAACATAGAACCAGTAATTGCCGTTCTGTTCAATAAGCAGTTACAGAAAGAAACGGTATGCTAGCTTCTTTACAAGAGTAATACAAACATTCGGGATTAAGCTTTATATCAACAGTGTGCTCACTGAACAGAAAAAAAACTTCTTATATGCTTCATGACCTCTACGTTTCTCATCATATTTTAGTAGTGCGTAGGTTGACAAACGATAAGATCTAAGTTTCACTTTCTTCATTTGGGTCTTTCAATGAATGACAAGATGCAAACTTTTTAATTTACTGTAGAATAAAGAGCGAAAACATTAATGATGGGCTTACACCAGTGGCATCTTTATGAGCAGGTTGCAACAATATCAATACTAATTAAGTAAAATTGGACGAAATTAATTTCTTAAAATCGTCTGCTGACATAAAACACACTGGAAAAGAAGATCTCTACTAAATTGAACCTCTACTAATTGTTCAATTTTTAACTTTTCGTGGTTTAAGGTACATTAAAGAAATCACAGTATTTCGTTATAATGACCATAAAAATTGGTTTCTAATCATTGACAGAACTGTCGTGTGAGCATGCACATAAGAGCAGATCTAAACTTTAATATCCAACTGCGACAACACCCTTATCAGGAGAGAAGTTTCGTAGCTTATAAATGTCCTTTGACCCAACCTTCGCCGAAAAAAGTTGTTTACCTGCTTAGCTGTCGGAACCACACCGTTTGCACACGAACGATGAAAAGGTAAAAAGCTGCAAGTCACGATTAATTATTTAAATAAGTATTGCATGGTAGAGCATCGATCCCAGAACCGGAGCCTAAGTCGTGGGTTCGGTCCACCACCATGGCTGTGTGTTAAATACGTGAGCTAGTGTTGTATCTGTGTGTGTTTAGTACCGGTTCTGCCCAGGAAGATATCGAGCGATTTGTATAAGTTGTAAAAATATGTTTCACTATCGATGTAAATTTACTTTAAATCAAAAAGAATAAAATAAAACAAACATGAAATAATAACGATATAAGATTTGTATTTCTGTATGAAGACATCAAACAATATTTAACCATATATATTTCTTTATTTAAAACAAGGGTCTTTTTATTTGATTCGAACAGACGATACATTGTCAGTTATTACCAAGTTGCACAATTAAGCATTTAAGTATATTTTCGGCTGTTTATTCTTGATACAATATTAACAATGTGTAAATCAGAATCAAATTAAATATTGTAGGCCGTCTTTGTGTATTTCATAAATCATGCCCGTGTTTTGTTATAAACATAATTATGTATATGTTTATATCAATTTCTTCAAAGGCTGCCAAAAAAACGCTAAAGTAATTTCGAGGAAACTTGGCGGGAACTACGTACACACTTACACCACGTTCCCGCCCACGTTCCGTACATCGCAATAATCACAAGTTGTAAATATTTCACGATACATTTTCCGCATCAGCGCGATCATGAATGGATGCTTCTATTAAAATACAGTCAGTGTCTTAACTGGGGTTTTAGTATCCCGGACATCTGGGTTTAATAGACAGGTGTTTTCCACTTCCCTGCCCCCACATTTGACGGACCTTTTGTATAAATATAATAATTTAGCTGATACCGATACTCAATCATTGTTATGGGTGTGAAATGTGGATGTTTCAGTTTAAACAAGTCTGTAGTATATGTGGTTTATTTTCATTTGTGATGACATTTATTTGCGATACGTCACATTCTGAAAGGGGGTGCCTTTGTTTATCACGTAACATCTACAGGAAGGGAACTAATATTACCCATTGTCACGAGTAACCCATCATACATCTGTGCAGACGAGAGCCTGTTCGCTTTCTTTATTCTAGGTTAAAAATAGTAATTTGCTTTTGTTTAAAGACCACTAATTGACGTCATAGTGCTTTGCGAAACCAGAAACTTTCAAACGTATACCATACTCTCATACTTGGCCTACAGTAACTATTATATATAAACAAAAAATGGAAATAAATTCTTTTTAAGGACATATTTTGTTACTGAAAAAAAAATGTTAGAAATTAGAATTATCCTTTTTTATCCAAGTTATGTTCGGTAATTTAAATACCATGAATGATGTCAGTTTGACCTTATTTTAGCTGTAAGAAGTTTACTAATTTATTTTAGCTCAATTGCGAAGTAAACTTAGAGCTTGTTTTAACCCCTCTGGTGGCCGTTCCTGGGTGTAACTAGTACTTGGTGTTGTTTTGGAGAGACCAGTAGATCGAACTTAGGATTGAACCCTCAACCTCTAGCGTGAACGACCAACACTCTATCCACTGGACTATCGCCCCGCTCCGGAGTTAGATGTTTTTCGTCTTTCTGTATTAAAATACTACCTTGATATTTGTGGCTAAAACGTTAAGTGTTAGATTTAGCTTCATATTCGAAAAGATGAAACACGAATATCAATCTGACGTCAATCAGCCTTGCTGTTTTGTTATTGAAATTACCAAGCTGCATTGCAATACGAATAACAATTGCCGACCCTTTTTCAAATAGTCTTTTTTCAAATGGCCACTCGCGCTTCGTCCTCTATCATGTTCGTCTATGCTTTATAGTCGTCATAAAACCGAAATTAATATGTTGGAATAACATTCATAATGAATTTCTCGTGAAAAAAATCCATATTTGGAATCATCATTAAACGAAGTTTCCCATCGTATAAGAGTTAAGTGTCCTTCAGAGAGATCAAACCTTTAAGTCTTCGTATTACAATCAATATTCCCTTTAGTCTTGCACGTGAAGATGTCTTTCCTTTTGATTCAGTACTTAATACTGACTTTCGTTTTATTATTATCAATTAAAGGGACACGCGGTAATTTTGATAAATTTTCATTTCAAAAATTATTTTCTGAAAAATTAATTATCTGAACGAAGTCGGTCCAGATAGCAGAATGGCAGAAAAGCAAAATGAAAAAATACCATTCTGCTTACCTTAGCGTGCCATCTGAATGATGCAAATGTTAAAATGTGAAATCAGACACACACGACTTACGGGAAAGATGAAATAGAAACATCTCCAGTTCCACCGTTACGCACATGAACTACGCATAACCATATAAAACTTTAGTATGAATCTTCAAGTGTTACTCTATAAGGAAGTTGTAACTAATAAACATACAAATATAAATTGATTCAAGTAGGGAAGTTATCAGTTAACTGCGGAGACGGGGTGTGCTTGAGTACTGGTTAACCTTTCAGGATCCCAGGAAACAGGGGTTAGGTTAACTGATCATTTGTTAGCCCTTGATAGCATAAAAATGATGTTTAATAGTCAATCAATCAATAAATTAACATATTGGCATATGACCGAAAATATGTGATATATAACGCCTTTCGCCCAATTATAAGAGTCATGTCCCTTTTTCTAAAATAGAAATAAAATTAAGGACTGTACGCATACTTGCGTATTCTATTGTTATATTCGCATCATGCAGATATAATAATTTTGAGGAAAAAAAAACTAGAGAAAATTTATCAAAATGTTTCCCTCTAAGATTACGGTGCATAGAGTGAGTGCAGCCTGTTTGCTAAGCTTTGAAATTTATTTTCTTTTACGAATTCTTTGCCCCCAAAATAGAAAAACCTTTCATGCACAATGCACCTTTGTGTTCATTATGTTTACACAATATAGTATCTGTTTAATCAACAAACTAGGGTCCTCTTTGTAAGATATGTGCTTTTGTAAAGTATAAAATACAAAGGAGTATTTGAATTTAGTTTATTTTTTACTGAAAGTTTCATGCATTACGGTAGTAATATGTAACACCCACTGCTTTATAAAGTTTTCAAAAAAAAAACCCATAAAAAGTCTCAATTTACAGAGTGTGATATTTTTCTTCTTTTTCTTCAAAAATAGAAAGGATTTGTCTCATTGATGTTGACAATTATGTTTGCACGAAAACCATGTTTATTTTGCTTATAAAGGGTAATATTTTTCAAGTAGCTTAACACCCATTTTTTTTGTTAATTTTCAATAACTTCACTGTGTGTGTTTGCATGGTGTCTCAGTATGAATTCGTCGTGTAATTATTATTCTTTCTAAATCCGTCTATTTTAGTTTCATTCAATCACACCTCAGAATACTTATTCATGTTCACGTATTGACAACTGTCGAGTGTATTAGCTGTGTTTGTGAAGGAGCGGTTTCTATCAGGTCAACATCAAAGTGAGATGATTTGTCAAAGTTGTTGATGACATAAAAGCTTTGAACTGTAAACTTCAGGTAAATAAGATGTAATATTTCCCCCACCCATAAGCTGGTACAAAGGTTCCCACAGCGCGACCGGAACCCCCGGTGTGCCGGTCCTTTGTAATACTTACACGGCATTATTACCGCTCTGTAACTCATCATTTAAGCATGGATCAAGATTTGAATCATCGCTCGAAGAAAACAGTACATACATCTGTCATTATGGTCATTATAAGCCTTCTATGTTGGTAATTTATAGCTAGTTAAGCCGGTTGTATAAATAATGAGTATTTACAGCGATTTTGCTGGTTGCGCTGTTGAACGATGTATCAATCTATCCTAACGGCATTTTCAACACATATCAGGTTAAAAAGGCGTATCCAGTTTTTGGATCGATTTGGGCTCGAACCCACGTCTTTAGCCGTGAGAGATATATGGTCGTTTAAAACAGGGCCTTAATGCAATCGGACAAGAAGGATCATTCTATTAACCAAAGCTTAAATACGTTGATACTAATTGCCTTAAATCCAAGGTTGTCTTCATTGTACTTCTGTATGAAAACTATGGTAGACATCTTATAGTTGGCATGCTAAAGTGGACAACGTTTATTAGCACAGGATAGTGTCTCTATATAACAATATCATACTGCACATTTTGTTATATGATCATTTATAGTTCAAAATCGGAGCAGTCTTAAACATAAGTTTATTGGCTACAAATCTAATTTTGCGTGGGAAAATTATTGATTACTGATTATGAATTATATAATGAAATATTTAATTATTCTTATTAGTTGAAATGGGTCATTTCTCAATATCAAGGTAAAGATGAAAAAATCATTTTATGAAATGTAAGAGTAAGTGCATTCCGTGGTATTGGTTTAGAAAACGAAATACAGATTATTATTTCGTCCAGTCAGAAGACGCAATTAGATAACAATTGTTTTAATGATCAGACAGACGACAATGGTTGCTTTCGCTGGACGTGCCTGACGTGTTCAAAAATGTTTTTTTTATCGTGTATTACGGAATCTTGGCCCCGGTCACTCTGCACCGCGTTTATAGGTACGGTTTATTTCTGGTATGCCGTATTGTTAAATGTCTTATGTCACCCGTTTAATCCCTTCTTAAAATACGTATTGTTTGCGAAATATAGCCATGTAAACTTGAATTACAATACTTACAAAACAAAAAAGGAAATCTGATCATTGTGATTAAGACGATTTACTCGCACACACAACAAATAGGTTTACTATGCGGAACAAAAACTCCTTTGTAACACTGTTTTTGTTCGATGTCACACAGACGCATTTATTTTGGAATCGGGTTACAAATACTTAATATGGCATTAAACGCGGCTGTTAATACTGTCATAAGATGATACCTGGGATGGGGTCACTTAGCGCCACTCAGCAGTGGAAAAGGTCGGGGTTAACAAGATTCGAAATTATGATATAGCATTTAAAATAGTTACGTATTGTCCTGTGAGACTAAAGCGCTTAGAAGAATTTCGTTCTCTTAATGAGTGTCGTCTGCTACGACTACAATGGAATTCCTTGTAAACAATATATATATATATATATATAGAACACGATCATCATGACATGCAATATTTCCTTATTATTTAAAAACAATAAGTTTGTAATAGATAGCTTTGAAAACAAATCCAATAGTTATGGTCTATAGAAAATAGCAGGTAGTTAAAGAGCCGCCATTGTTTCTTGAGGTTTGCTTCACGTTTAGTGTACGTGGGAAAGTCGATTGTATGCTTAAATCGATATCAGAAGTGTAAATGTCATTAATAAATCAATCATTGGGTGACCACTGCCCACTCTTCACAATGACCACTGTCCACAGTGATTGCTACTTTTAAGTTATGCCAATGCTAGCTCGGTGAATGCCACACCGAGCAGCTGTCTCGAGGTTACCTGGTGCAAGAATCAAGTTTTCTTTCTTTTCATTCTTTTCCATTTCGTTTTATCTACACACCGTCTGTGCTTACTTTGATTGCTAACAGTGCAGAGTTGATTCATTTCTATAATTATGATATGACATGCAAACTAATTCAGCCAGTATGTTTCTTTTGTTTTGCGTAGTTTTTTGAGATTCTTTCCATATAAGTTTATGTTCTAATGCGCATACTCTAACGACAGTTCTTTATATCTAAGAGAAAGCACATATCAAATACAAATGACTGTAAAAATTGGCTCTTTTCTTTTTGTTTTAAAACTACTACTACTACTACCACTACCACTACAACTACCACTACCACTACCACTACCACTACCACACTGCTACTGCTACTGCTACTGCTACTACTACTACTACTATTACTACAACTACTACTACTACTACACTACTACACTACTACACTACTATTACTACTACTACTACTACTACTACTACTACTACTACTACTACTACTACTACTACTACTACTACCACTACCACTACCACACTGCTACTGCTACTGCTACTACTACTACTACTACTACTATTACTACAACTACTACTACTACTACACTACTACACTACTATTACTACTACTACTACTACTACTACTACTACTACTACTACTACTACTACTACTACTACTACTACCACTTCCACTTCCACTACCTTCACCACTACTACTACTACTACTACTAGCTGATGATAATGATGATGGCAACATCTTATTTGTCTCCTATTATAAAAAGCAAACTTGTATAGCCATTTGTATTGTTAAGATAATACTATTTTATTTCATTCAGTGGACACTGAAGTGGTATGGTGTCGAGTGGCGAAGTCAATTTCAGTGTTCCATTAGTGAAATTTAATTGATATTTCACAGGTTGTTTTTGCAATGCACTTACCATGCATAAGTTCATTGTTTGAAACAGTGAAATAATTCACTGAGAAATCTTTAAAATTCGTAAAAAAATGTTGTTGATTTTTACCTTTGGACAAACTGCACTTTGAAGATTGTTCAGTTGACTTTTTTCAGTGATTATACAGACACGCAGTGCCCTTGATTCCACCTGGTGCCTCCTCTGTTATCGCTTATCTGACTCTGTCTATTCTATAACCTCGTTCTATAGTTTTCAAGCGTCTAACATTATTATCAAGCTCTTTCATTAGAGGAGAGAAACATAGTGCATGTGTGCTTCAAACTATCTTTTCGTAATGAATAGATTAGATATAAAAGTCTCCTTTCCCTGATTTATTCTACGTAGAAAAGGTGTTCTCAGTATTGATTGGTCTCACATAAGCAAGCGCACCTGGCTCACGGCTACTGGGTACGGTAATTATAATCTATACTTCCCTACGTGACTTCTCATTAAATCTAATAAATTGGATATCCTTTTATTATACGGTGTCGTCTGGTTTTAACCTGTAGGCGAGGGGAGGAGTGTACTTTGATCATCATGGAAGAAAATTATATATAACATACCCGCTTGTTGACGGATGGCGTCTTGTTGTTATGGAGACAATTTAGTCGGAAGGAGGAACTAAGAGCATGGTGTTTATCACATACGCTGGGGCAGGTTAAAGGGGTCACCAGGGTGAGACCATATAATCATACATGATGCTTATTAGGCAGATGGTGCTCAGTGTTCGTTTTGGGTATAAAAACGTAGAAACTTTGCCATGGCCTAATAAAAAGATGTCCGTAAACAATTTTCAAACGTTCGTTGATTTCCGTCATTGTTCGGAATAACCGCGATCTATTCGGTCGAATATCCATAGGGTTAGGGTTGGGATTAGGCGATGCAGGGAAATTGGCGAAGTGTTCCGAATTAAATTTTGCTGTGTGCTACAAACGAAATGGAAATTTAAAAGAAACGAGATTCAAAATTAAAACCTTTTTATAATCCACATTCCATAGTGTCAAACTTGAGGATGCTCCGGGACCATTAGGCGGAAGGAATCAATACCTTGGAGTCGCACGCACGCACGAACACACACACGCATAGTTTTAGTTATGTCACTTTGTTATTCGTTTGCACTGGAGTGGCGAATTGATGATTAATTCACAAAATCTGACAATAAAACATAAGTTCGGTTAATGCGATGTCTGTGAGATTCTGTGTCCATTCAATCTTTAATTATATGTGTTATAACCTCCTCTTGCTTGTTTTCCAGGGACTTCCTGTTGATCATTCCCTTCACCATAGGTCTTAAAGTGACAGTTCAATGTAACGTGATACGATGCGTTAACGACTATCTTTGAATTTGGAAATATTTAATATAAAAAAAAACCAGCTTATATTTCAAGTCACGCACCATGCACTGCGTTCCCTTAACATGTAATGTTGATTCATTGTATAAGTATTTTCTCTGTTAAAAAAGGAAGTTTGACACACGTAAGTTTAAGTGAAAATTGTCACGTTGATTGATCGTCATGAAATAAATGTGACCCCACGTGACGTCGTCCGTTAATCACACGTGAGTTGGCATAATAAACGTCCACCGCATATATTTTAAATATATGAATTAATACAGGTGTGACCACGACGATGGAAGTTTGTAATTTTTTCTCTATCCAGAAATGAAAAACAACATATTACTAAAGTAATTGCTAATTTGATGGTTATGTACCTTATTACTAATAGACTGTTAATTTATTTTAATGTTCTTTGAACAATGGGCGTCTATTGTTCCGGTGTATTTAGATCAAAAGTTTAATTTCTTTGATTGTATGTTTAAAACACCATTAACATACTGCAGTAATGCATAATATATCCCGAGAAGAGATTGTTTCTAATTGAGTGCATTTTGAAAAATAAGTTTCAATTAAACATGTATACATGCAACAAAAATAATAATGCGACAGCATACCGTTAACCGTTGTGGCCATTGTTATGCGATGACTCGAATCGGGCGCCACTGTGAGCCACTCTGGCAGAGGGTTACCGGGTAACACCAAATACTTTGAAAATGAAACAATTAAACTTTCCCAATTCTTGTAGTTATATTTGAAACTCATCGATATAGTGTTGGGAGGCCTCACACCACTATTGATTTTCGCTCTTATATTTATAGTAACTTGAACATTTTTACAATCATGATTGTCATTCGTAAAACGACCCAAATGAAAGAATGTGAAGTTACAGATTATTGTTAATTGATATCTATATTGCCAAATTATCATTAAAAAATAGGACCCCTGTTTCACCCAAGACATTTTTGTCTGTTTAGTAATAGATACACTGTTGCCAAAATGAAAGTAGACATTAAAAATAATGTATTCATATACCAATTTCCAGCGCTCATTTCTTTGGTAAATTCGCAATTCAAATATGACAATGATTTCAAAATCATTTAAATACACCAATAATGCAATTCATATCATAAAATGTCCATTAAGTATCGAAAATGCATGTTGAAGTAAAACAAAATAAGGATTAATTGTGACCGCCACCATGCGAAAGTACTTCCTGTTGCCAATGGGTGTATCTATGTCTATTATGTCAGTCATATCATAAAATGTCCATGAAATATAGAAAATCATGTTCAAGTAAAACAAAACAAGGATTAATTACGACCGCCATTACGCGGAAGCATTTCCTGTTGCCAATGGGTGTGCCATGTCTACTATTATCCGAAAGACTATTTTTGATAAATAAATTGTCATTTTGTGATGTTGGAATTAAAATACTAGCTTGTTTTATATTTCGCCCTGTTTTATAGTCATTGGCATAAATATGTAGAAAAAAACTTATAAATGGTTGGCCAGCTTCTGTTCTCCTAGGTTATGTTGTTGTCTTTTTAGTAAAGTTGTCTTAAGAACAAATCAGTTATGCCGTCTTAAGGAAACGCGATATGTTTCAATCCTACATACAGTTATGACGATCGACTCGGTATTAAATATAGTTCAAAAACTTTCTGTAAACGTTACAGATAACGGATAGGGTAAGGTGTGTATGGGTTTCATTCTAGTCCACCCCAGCTCCTGATATCACCTGAATCAGGTTTGTTCAACCCCAATGAAAATGAAAAAGAAAGGATTTCTATGCCTGTTCCATAATTCATAGTTTATTAACGCTGACCCAAATGCGACGTCATTCAACTTTCCCTGAAGCAACTGACCAGTCAACGTGCTCAAATATCATTGCTATGTAACAACGGACCAAAGCAGGAGAGCTGGGTTTGTAATACAGTCTACTTCCATTCTGTTATTTTTCTGTCTCCAAAATTGCGCAGTCTTTCCATGCTATCAAAATCTGGATTCGCTCATGATTAAAACATAGAGGT
The DNA here is from genome assembly GCA_029582155.1 of Panopea generosa. Taxonomy (NCBI): domain Eukaryota; kingdom Metazoa; phylum Mollusca; class Bivalvia; order Adapedonta; family Hiatellidae; genus Panopea; species Panopea generosa. Next base: position 11,507,310 of record CM055901.1, on the reverse strand, counting down.
AACTTAGCCATACCATAATTACTGTCAAACAATAAGTGCTTGTAACCGGGCTTATGACAGAAACAAGCACGGATTATCCCTCGGATGCCAATACATCTCCATGCCCGTGTAATACCGCGATCATTTAGTAGAAAATGACTTTGTCCGTTTGACATGTTAGGTCTACATTTTACCAACTGGCAAGCTTAATATATAAAACTACCACGTCAATATAATGACTTAAAATAATGCATGGTAAATCACCAAACGTGAAAATGCGTCTCTTTCACAAGTTAAGTAGATACTTAGAAAGGAGTTAGCGCTTCTTACACTAATGTGACCACGGTAATTGCAGACTAAGCCCTTCGTTTTATTATAAAGCTGCTTTCAACACGAGCCGTGAGATCGCAATTGAATTTAAATGAGTTCATTTATAGCAAAAGAGAAATGTTTTTCGATTATCCGTTCATTAGCTTAGTATACAGATTACTTGTTAATTGTTAAATCCATTAATCGGGTTTGGATTGAAATAATATTATGTCGAAGCCACGGTAAATAAATCTACGACTTGTAAAAAAATACGGTTACTAATGAAATAACACATGGACGGACAACGGTGAGGAAAAAAATCTCAATCACTTATATTGTAATCCTGAATAAAATAGTTTTACAATTTTGCTTTTTTAATTTTATTACAAATCTACTCATATATATATACTGTGATGTATTACAATACTCTATATTTTTAGTGAATTAACAGTAAGTAACACCCGGTCCGGGTGCTGCTTAATTTTCTTGTCAGTATTATGTTTTTTGCCATGTATATCATGAAGGATATAATTCCTTGATATCGTACACAAGTCACTATAATAAAATAGTTTCTTATTTACTTACCTCAATCGTAAGACTGATTTTTGACTAACATCTGTTAAAATTTCAGTAGTTTAAAAAAAAATGTTATTGTCAGTAATTCACAGGAAAGTTAGAAATAAGGGAGTTCAGCCCATTATCGCTAGCTGTCAACTCTAATTGAATAACAATATTTTTACAACCCTTTAAGTGGTAATGGTCAACGAGAATATCGTGGCTGGAGGGGACACAAGGTGACGGGAATGAAAACAGAGTGGCACGTTAATTCGATTGTACACTTTATCAGCTTTTTCATCAAATATCACTCTGTAATTTGTTCGTCTTTTGTTGAAGGTGTCAAATTACATGTCCCTACTAAATCTTCTGTCAGATAAATGGCGACTTTCCAGTGGCCTTGGGGACTGGAAGGTCAGTTGTAGGGACCCGCGGGCAAAACGTCGTCCGTTTTATGTCATCGCGTAGTATTACTAAATACATAAAAGAGAACACACAATGACTTTATTCCATAATATAAGAAGCATTAAAATGTTATTTTGTTTAGAATGAAATAGAATACCGTGAAATGGAATTGGCACCATACAAGTTATTGTGTAACTTGTCAATAAAGGCACGTGTTTTAAATGTTTGCTTCGATCCATTATGTTTATGATCTAGTAAAGCCATAGTGTTAGATTAATGGTGCAAACTACACCAAGTGATTGCATATATGTTACCTGAATGGTAAAATAAAAGTTATGTTCTGTTCTGTTTCAAAGTCATATTACTTATGAACATATTCCAATAGTAAATGACTGTGCAGGTTTTGAAAACAATGCAGTTCATGTACATGTATTTATTTAAAACTTTAATTGGCGTCCGCCGTGGCCGAGTGGTCTAAGGCGCCGTCCCTAGATCACTTAAATACCACGGTCGTAGGTTCGAGTCCTGCTCGGTTTAAAAAGTTTGTGAGTATGTTTTCCAGTTACTTGCGGAGTAACGATGGTTCTACTCAGATTTATTCTGAGGTCTTCATCATCGATAAAACTGGATATGCCATATATAACCTGACATATGTTGAAAATGACCTTAAACCCAATTAAAAAAAATGAATTGTTTGTACCGAAAAACAAACAAACAAAAAGAAACACACGTATGTAGTTGAATTTTTGTATTTGTTTTATAGTTTGATACTCTTGTTTCGTCTTCCGATATTCAACATGAAACTAAACAAAATCTCCTCAGCCTCCATTATTGAAGAGTTAACTAACTTAAATACGAAAAACTAATACCACACACTTACTATTAACTGCAAACACAAACAACCACAAACCAATACCACAGACACATGGGCCTAGTGGTAGAGCGTTGGACCCAAGGCCAGTGGGTTGAGGGTTTGATTATTAGTACTGAGTCTACCAGACAGGCGCTGAGCCAAATCGACATAAGTTGTGAGAACTTTTGTGATACAAGTATCGCTATAAAACAAGTACGATTGAACTGATGACTGGAGTCAGTTGATATTCGTTCACCGACACTAACCCACTTCTCAGTCTCCATGTTGAAGAGTCACACATTCACATATCTAAAAACACAAAACGAATATCATACTAACTTTTAATTGCTGCTTAAGCTTACAACATATACTATCAATTTAATAGCTGATCCATTCCAAGGTTCATCCGATTAGTATATTCTCCTATAATTCTTTTTTGAATTGCATGGCTATTTGTTAAAGGTATTGTTTTATATTATGTATATGCTGTGAATTAACCATGATGTGACTTAAATTAATAATAGCTGTATATAACTATGTTTTTTTACAGCGATACCAAAAGGAAAAGTTTTACATCGATACTGAAGACATGTCTTGGTGCACAATGGCATTTGTCATGATTATTTTACATAAAATTAACTAATTTAATTAATCAATTTCCATCTTTGGAATAAACGCTTAAACAGCACACTAAGAGATAGTGTGACGTGTTTAATTGACCTTAAACAATCGTTGATGACCATCTCACACACGAATGCTGATCAGGCATTACCTCTCCGGCATGATAACCAAGCTGGATGACGCAATACTGAAAGGTACAACCAAACATAATTGGTGATGTAAATGCCGGTGAAATTATCACCAATTTTATCGATATTAGTTAAAGTTGAATTCAAAGACGCATGCTGTCAGACCTATAAATTAGTGTCAGTATTCATAGAAAAGTTTGACATATGGTCTGGGCGATTGATGGTGTCCCCTTTATCTCCTTATGGCGGCCACTGACGATGGTATCGGCCATTTATCATTATCACCCCATTTACCCCAGTCTTTTATAAGCATTCCAGCATGTGTTTAACACAATAAAAAGCGAAAGTCTAAATCAGGCACCGGCTCGGAAACATTCACACAGAGTTTGGTGACCAAACAAAAAGGGGGTACCGCAAACAATATCTGGAATCTGGCGATTTTTAATTTGCAAATTATCAATTTATTAAAAAGCTGTTAATGAATATCTGAACTATTCGTTATTTGACATATTTGAGCTCCTACTATAAAATACGGTCTACCCATCTGTTCACATTAATTCTAATGAATCCATTCATTTTACTGACACGTGACACACGTGTTGCATAATTCAGAAGCCGAATCTGCCTGGAGTCCTACGCAGTTATCGTCTCAGTTATTCCGTAATAATCGAGTTAAAATACTCCCATTCTCCGACTAGGAGCCACATTCGCATCCTTATCAATTATAAAGATCACTGAAACGGAAAATACCTCACGCGCATAGAAAGTATCTTTGATCCGATTAGAATATCAAAATTCTGTTTGACAACCATATTGGATTTGTTACCATGACAACGGAATGAAACATATTTCACGCATTTGATTCTCACATATCCGATTCCAGTCAATTAGGTCTGTCGCAATTTTTGCTAGCATCGGGGAAACAGTTCTGTTATTGATTGTTTAAGCATGTTTTCTGCCTTGCTGGTTCCATTCTTATCAATGTCTTCTTTAGAACCTATGAATTTATCAATACTGTTATAATGTTTTCATTGTTTGAACAGTTGCTTTAGAAGTTGGTGTTGATACATTTACGTTTTATTAAATACTCAACGGAGATTAAAGCAAATTTATTATTGGACAAATATTTGGCTTCTACAATTTTTTTATCAGTATTGTATTTGCAGTTTAATGTTGTTGCAAGTTGCTTTCATCAACCGTTCATGTCTCACAGCAGCAGCAGCACTATCATATTTAACACAGGATTTCGTTGTCACGTATATGTCCAAATGACAGTGACACATTATAATCTACAGCATATTTCTGTACTCCAATTCGTCAATGGTCTAATATTTGAAATTATACATAGAAAAAAAAATACTTTGACCAGTTTGTTTTATATAAATTCTATGGTTCTGTGATATCTTTCAATTTGCAGAGTAAATATATATGTGATGTGATTTGACCTAACTTTCTCACCAGACACAGAATTGACTAGAAATCTCATATTAGCATCACATTTTCGTTGGCCATTTTATAAAAATACTGGCTTTTTCTTACAGGATTGAAATAAATCAATTACTGCAATACAAAATCCGGAAAAAAGAAGAAAAAGAGAAATAATTTCTTCTTCTATACCTCCATTATCTGTAGGTCGGGTGATAGTGCGGTGGGTCATTCCATTCATACCACGGCAATGTCTGACAGTGTTTGTTATTCTGTCACTCGTAAAATATCATGCTTCAGATACATTGTACGATATCGAATTACGGCCACCGTCTACTGATACCCGGTCGACCAGCCCTAGAACTATCCTCTAAATATTATACGCTAGTTAAGATAGCTAATAGAACACGGTTTCGAAGTCGTTGGTTTAAAGTACTAGTAGTTTAAATATATTTTTTATTTCGCATCGACTTCATGAAACAAGTTCCTACACTTAATAAAATCCCGCTATAAGTCTACCTTGGTAGAACCAGTACTTAGCATATGCAGATAAAGTGTTTTGCACAAGGACACACCCGCATGGCCGTGACAGGTGATCAAAATCCACGAACTTATTTGGTATGATCAGAACAGGGATCGAATACAAAACTCTACAGATAGCTTGCTACATATATATGCAGCAAATCACACCACTGAAAACGGTTTCATTATTTCAATTTTTACAAAGGCTTCCATGAATGTAATAGAACCTCCAAGTAAAACCTTATGAGTTCTCTGTCCAAATTCTCCGCCGTTTGGGGAGCCATCCCGTATTTTACTATTTTTAAATTTTCTGATTTTCTTTTAACACATTTTGCCGGAGGGCAAGTTGTTCCAGAAACCGACGCAAAGCGGTATTAGTCAAACAATTTGCGTCTAATTAGGTTGGGTTTAGAGATTTTTTTGCTGAAAGTCTATTGTGTCTGAGGAACCTTAAATAATTCAAGATTTTTATAGCCTCGGGCTTATTTCATTCTTGTCTTGTGCGAGTAGCGTGATGGTTGTCAGTCACTTTGCCTCTTGTTCCTATGGAAAATTCCTTTAAATACGATAAGACAATATTTGAGGAGGTGGCATCAGAAGAGAGCCGTCATTACATGTATATAGATATATTTGTATTTGAAATTTTTTTAATGGATTTTAACGCCATTTTCAACACAGAACAGGCTTTATATTCAATTAAATTCAATTTTATTGGTGAACTTTCAGCAAACATAATATGCCTTTGGCCATTTATAATAATTTTAAATCATATGGCAAATACATGACAATAACATATTACAATCAGTACATGGCAATAACATATTACAATCAATGCATGGCAATAACATATTACAATCAATACATGGCAATAACATATTACAATCAATGCATGACAATACCATATTACAATCAATACATGACAATAACATATTACAATCAATGCATGACAATACCATATTACAATCAATACATGACAATAACATATTACAATCAATGCATGACAATACCATATTACAATCAATACATGACAATACCATATTACAATCAATACATGACAATAACATATTACAATCAATACATTTTGAATAGTTTCAGTAACATACTCAGTATACATGTATATATAATATAGATGAGAAATAATAAACGTATACACATATATGGCATATCCTGTTTTATTGGCTGAGGATGATTTCAGAATTAATCTGGCAAACATTCTTACAGATCGTTTTTTAAAAGAGCTGGGCTCAACCCGAGTCCGCAGTGGTGAGAGGAAAGTAGTCTTTATTCCATGTGGCATATATAAGGTACATACATGAACGCGCTGAATAATACAAAACAGAAGACATATCCGGTTACACTCGGCCACAAAGGCCAGACAATTTTAGAATAGCGACAGTGACATCTGCAGCAGCGACGACTCGGCCAGCCACCGGCAAGACGACAATGACAGTGAAACGGCAACGACGACGACAACGACAAACAATATGATTTACATTCTCACGTTAACATTTCAGCAATCAGGACAGATGCAGATGACATTATACAATCGCGAAACACATATTTGCGTTGAAAGATACGACATTTTTGTGGCATTTGTGCAATTCCAAATATAGCAATAACAACACTTTAAATGTAATAGTTTTTTTAGGTTTGCCAATGCACGCAATATCATGACACATAGAGGCTCAGCGCAACACTGTTCTATCTACAGATACACAAATAAAGAACTGACATACAATTGAAACAGCGCTCGGTCATTCCCACCTGCGTTCAAACGTAGGCGGTAATGACCGAACGTTGTTCCCAGTGCTCGGTATATAGATAACCTTTACATATAGATACTGGCCTGAAAGATATTGTCTGGAATTAGAATATCCGGGAAATCAACGTTATCACGGAAACACGTGTTTTTATTTAATTCTTTACAGTATCTGTATTTAAACACACATTAACACATGCATTCAGTTTTGAAACGTGAGCTCCATCGTAAAAGCGGTTTAATTGATATATAGAGAGATTATATCTTCCATGGATATAGGCAGATCAAGGATGTTCAATCATGGGGTTCCGGTATGAGTTTTGTCAATTCAATAGGGGGTCCCCTAAATCCCAGCGGGAGAATGGTGGTTCCATGTTTATGCATTTCACCATTTCCAACTTAATATGTACATTTTTAATATTCAAGAAATATTAAAGGTGGTCGAAACCCCTATACACCCTTTTCTGAATCCGCCAGTGATATAATAACAAAAAAAAAATCAAGAAGAAAAAACACACACTACAAGTTCTGATTTAATAACATTTATAATTTCGTTTCTCAATATGAAATACTTGATTATAAAGTCGAAAAAACAACAACAGAAAGGGCTTTCTTATCAACATCTGTAACAGATAATCAGAATTTCGATTATTTAACATATTTCCAAACAGATAAAAGACACAACATAATCATTTCTCTAAAAAAGCTTTTAGTTCTTTGTCAATTGAAGTACCAATCTGTTGATATAGTAAAAGAAAAGAAATGTTGACATTATTTCATTCCTGCAGTATAATTATTTCTATTGTCCATATACTTGAAACGATATATTTTAAGATGAAACGTGTCCCCAGGGATGTATAAGTTAATACGATAAGTAGTGTGTAATATTGGGGCATTGTATCTCTAGTTTTTAATGAGGCAATTGTGGATATTAATTTATATCTTAAAGGATTCTCCGATCAGACGTAAGAATGTAATTACATGATATTGAATGAAGTATGTTTAGTATACAGATGAGTGGAAAAAACTTGGTTAAGGCGTTTTTGGTGTTTGTTTTTGTTGTTGTTGGTAAAATGCTATTTTAAAGATACACATTATACCAGATATTTTATTAAGTAAATAAAGGCTTCTGGTCCAAAACATAAAAACGAAAGAGTTAGAGTTATTGACAAGGGTATAGTTAGAGGTGTTGAAAGAAGAAGAGAAAGAGAGGAAGAGGAAGAGAAAGAGAAAGAGAAGAGAAGAGAAGAGAAAGAGAAAGAGAGGAAGAGAAAGAGAAAGAGAAAGAGAAGAGAAGAGAAAGAGAAAGAGAAAGAGAAAGAAAGAAACAGACAGGCAGGACAGGACAGGACAGGGCAGGGCAAAGCTGATTATAGGTGTCAAATCATGAATAAATCAATGAGTAATAATGATCATCCCCCAGCGACTGTTATGTAATACATAACCGCTTTCATCATGTAGATAGGAATATCTAAAACATCTGCGAAGATTTTCCTGATATCCTTGTATAATATGAATCACGAAAATGTAAACTCCGAAGATAAACTCACTTCAAGACTGAGCCTTAACCTATTGGTTAACTCAGACCCATTCATTCATAGATGTTTATGTTATTATTTTTTATCTTTTTACTCTCAAATTAACGAATATTAATGTATCACGGTTGGATAGTTTCCAAGACGGAATATTTAACAGAGTTTTATATAAACGTACTATCATAAATAAGTAATTCTGAGATCAAAAATGTGTCTATCTTACAGCATACGTTATTTATCATTTTGGTAATGTGCAGCATAGTGTATTTAATTACATATTTTATGTCTTTTTTTCCTTGTGAAATTAATTTATTTCGTGCACACATAAGCATTTTCTCGGAGGAGTTATCGGTGGCGGTGTGTGAGAGTGAACGATAATGGCTATCAAGGGAAATAGCTGCATAAAGTGCAAATTGCGTCGTAAACCGATGATATAGTGGTTTCAACAGTTTATATTTTAACAATTTAATTATTTACATTCTATAAAGCACTCGTCTAATATTGTTGTTTAATTATGCTGCTGTCATTAAGAAGATGGTGTCACGTGTTGATGAGAATTCACTGACCGATCACCAGTTGTTTTGAGACTGTTATTGGGTTAAACTGAATGTTTGTAGAAAATGTCGCTGGCCTTTTATTTATGTCAACGGTTTAAATCTTCTGTCAAAACTTACAGCGAGGACACCATTGTCCTAAGCCACATTTATACTTTATGTTAGCTTATACAAATTTATTTTAGCTCGATTTCAATGAAAGCTTTTAGCTGATATGAACAGCTGTCGTGTTTATTTCCTAGATAGGACCAGTACTGAGTGTATTTTTATGAGAGACATCGGGTCGAGCTAGGGATCGAACCCGCAAACTCTGGCGTGAGCGGCCAACATTCTATCCATTACACTACCGCCCCCGTTTGTGTTGATGGTATAGCAGTCATATGTTTGAAATACAAGCATTTAACTAAAGCTATTTTCTATGATGAGGAATTGAGCCAATTTTGCTAAACCCTCAAAAAATTATTCGTTTAACAACAGCAGTGATAAATAATATTTCTTTTATATTTGGTGTCCGACGTATTTTATGTACCATTAAAACAGTAAATGTTTCGAAATCCCAAGGGGCGCCTCTCATATTTTCACTAAAGAGCTCGAATTTATTTACCTTTTAGTAGCAATATATCGCTGCATTCTCCTGTTGATGAGGAAGTATGTTTGTTATAAATACTATATCAGAGTCAATTGATCAAGTTTTATTATCCTATATATAATGTAAAAAGCGAGTTTTACAGTAAAATTTACTGCAAATATCTATTAAATATTAAATCGTGAAAAGCATTTGTTGATGACATAAGGTTGTCAGTATATCATCTCTCTTTGATCGCTCCGATACACGTTTAAGATGCGGCGCACTGATAAACCTCGTATATTATAGACCGTCGTTTTCTTATAAACGCGGTGCGGTAATGGGCAAGTACGATGGTTATCGGGGATGGATGTTCCCGTAAGGTTCCACTGAAAGCGATTATCGACGGCTAATATTGTCATTATCACGTCATGCCTCATAAAAACGTTTAAATAACGTTTTAGTGATAACCTGTTTGCCTAGGTGATTTATTTCTCTGTAGTTGTGAAGTGGTTGGAAGGAATGCGATACTACATTTAATGATAATGTACTGCAACAATGCGTTAATGGAGTTATACAACAGTTCGACGAATGAAGTATTATTAACTTTGTTAATATGACAAACGTGATTACAATAACAAAAATAACACGATAGCGGATTGTTTTAGTGTAGAGCATCGGGTCCACAGGAAAAAACCCGACTATTTTAGCATTTTAATATCATCATCACTATCATCAAAAGTAGCAGCAGTAGCAATAGCAATATCAGTAGCATACTCATTAACATTAGTATTTGCATTAGCAACAACAGCAAAGCAAAGCAAATGTACTGTTTTTTACAGCAGTATACATTCACCCATCAATAACGACCACAACTTCAATAAAACAATATTGTTTGATGTTACATGTTTTATTTGTTTTAAATTAAATGTTCTATTCTCTTTGTTGTACTTTGTATCTGATACAAATATAATCACAATATCGTGCCGACCAGTGTATGCCCAGCTTCTAATTTAATACCCGACGGATCATGGCAAAACGCTTTATAATTATGGTATATAGTTGGACGGTGTTTCGAATAATTGGGATCTCAAACGCAAGTATGTGTTTTCTCCTGTGTGATCTCACAAGTGTCGCTTGGTATTTTCTTGTCGCTCAGGTATTGTAACATTTCTACGAAAGCAGAGTCAGCTTTAAAATACATGTTTGTGTAATTCAGTTGCTGCATCGTTTTTATTTCCGTTTATGTATATGGACATCTGCACGATATCCGTGTTTATGCAGGGTTGCACGTGATTAGGACACTACTCCTCAGTTGTGTTCAACACAAAACTAAGAAAACGCAGAGCATAAAGTTTTAATAGAGTAATGGTCATTGAATAAGGATGACGAGAGGTCTTTGGCCCAAGCTTTGGATCAAACCATGGAGTTTTGTTGTGAGTGCACAACGCATTATCCACTACACAAAGCCTAGAATATACGACACACTACGGACTTCAGTTTTATTGAATCAGAACTTCAGAACAAAATAAACAAAAAAAAATATATTGGCACTCTTTCGAAAAGGTTCATTTATCAGATAAAGTATTTGAAAAGATTAAAACTCTTAACCATATGTTGTCCTTTAAGACCTGAACTGAAACAACAATTATAATGTATTTATAGAGGTAATTTAAAAGATTAAAACAATAATATTGAGTGGAATTTACTGAAAATGTGCAATTCTTTTATCGCTGATCCATTGCATTCAAACGGAAAAAATAGAATCGTAGTTACTATATCAGCAATATGGCACACACACTATAGCATTAGAGTTATTTTTACTATTTTAATTGTAAAAAGAGTGTAATATTATGATGAAAATATTACTGCTGATACTACTACTAATGTTATTTCTGCTACTACCGCTACTACTACTACTATAACTACTACTATTACTACTACTACTACTACTACTACTACTACTATTACTACTACTACTACTACTACTACTACTACTACTACTACTACTACTCTTACTACTACTACTACTACTACTACTACTACTATTACTGCTGCTGCTACTACTACAACTACTACTACTACTACTATTACTACTACTACTACTACTACTACTACTACTATTACCACTACTACCACTACCACTACTACTACTACTACTACTACTACTACTACTACTACTACTACTACTACTACTACTACTACTACTACTGCTGCTGCTGCTGCTGCTGCTGCTGCTGCTGCTGCTGCTGCTACTACTTCTACTACTTCTACTACTACTCCTACTACTACTACTTCTACTACTACTACTACTACTACTACTACTACTACTACTATAACTACTACTTCTACTTCATTAAAATAATAAATACAGCCAGAAGAACGACGACAACAACAACATTATCACAGCAGAAACAACAAAAACAGTAATAATATTCATAAACATTGTGATAAAGCCAACAGATGCCCTCAAACATAAATATATACTTTATACAAAACGCTGAATAACTAAAAAACCAATCAATGACAGAACATGACTGTATTATAGGTTATCACTATTCAGTTTTGGAAAATTCAAGTTGATTTTCTACGGATCTATAAAATAATAATAAAAAAGTACTTTAGTTTAATTATTTGAAATGATATAAAAAGTGAATCCTCAGTTTTATCAGTGTGGCAGACATTATATTTCCTGACAAATGTTTTCCTGGTGTGTTGACGTTCACAATTACTGTATAATTGATTTATTCAGTGTACTGAGACTCGGCAATGGATATTTGCTGCGTTTGAAAATTTAATTACAAACCAAAATTTGCTTTAAATTAATCAACTTATCCTATTGCGTTACCATATATAGTATTACGTTTTACAATACAAACGGGAGTTATAATTACAAAATACAACACAGGCAACCTGATAGAGCGATACACGTGACACGGTTTGGTGGCAATAAACGTCACTATGGAAACTAATGAATTGGAATGACCTTTGAAACAAGATAAACAACAATTATTCTATTTCATTAACATATTTAAGTATATAGGTACGTCGTATTTCTGTAATTTAAAACACAAGGAAAGTACTGCTCAGAAATTCGCAGCGATAAATGGGGGGAAATGCGCAAAATTGAAAATTAACTTTTTTTAATTGATGTCTCTTACAAATTAAAATTTATGATCTTTTTAAAAATCAAGGTTTAGTACAAAATATATTAAAAAAACCCATACTTTTCCTGCCTTCTGTGATTGAACAAAAGTTTATTTCCAAACACTGGCCCTTTTGGAAAATGGGCGTGCTTTGATATATAATCAGCAGTCAGCAACCTAGAATTGATTTTTTTAAGAAAATCTAAAAGAAGCCTCCAGGTGCTCTCGACTTAGACTGGCTAACGTTTAACTGAATATTATTTCATTGCCACTGAATAAAAAATAAATAAATAACCAGTCAATGTTTGGTTAAGTCTATAACTGAAGAAAACGTTAGTGAAACAGAAGTGAGAACATTTGCGGTGTCCCATGGCTTATTCTTTTCTAATCCTTTAAAGTTTTTTTAAGCAAGTGTTTAAATACGCGGGGAGATATATCCAAGAATGAAGATTTACCTGCCAAGCAGAACTCATAAACACGCTTCCCAGAGCTACAGCAAAGAGTTAAGATTTGAATTCCTCACGAATCGCCGAAGATAATCATTTGGATAAAAGTGTTTTGTGGCAACATAAACAAGTATAAAGCGATCATTAAATGTTAAGCAAGCATGTAATACTGGCAGTAGAATCGCACGAAGAAAAATATATCCTGATTGCCTGCTGACAAGAAAAATGTCTAGACACGGGGTTTCTGATTTCAAATTTTCCTGGGTATGCTTTGAAGAGGTAGTAAATATCTGTTATCGAACCCATTAAATAAACATTTAAATTGTAAGAATGGCTTTTCATGTTCTTAATATATTGGGCTATAAAATATACAATACGGTTCATCAGAACAAAAACATACGCTTTATGCGCATTATCTTGTTGTCTTCTTTGATCTCATTTCATTTACACACATAATTTAGATATTTGTATGCTATTGTTTATATCTGGGAAGCAGGTTTTATTTATACGTGTGGTATCTATATAATTGAACAGTGTGGTCGTTCAGATATTCTTCGTATTATTGTAATATACATTTTTAATTGATGTTGTATAGCGTTTCGCTGCTAAGGAGAGTTACCGGCTGCTACAATAATAAGCAGTTTAGAAAGTCATTTATACCCAGGAACTCTCCGTGACCGAGTGGACTAAGAAGCCGTCTTAAGATCTCTTATTTATCACCGCTGAGGTTGTAGGTTCGAGGCTCACTCGGTCCAAACACTTTAATAGAGAAGTTTGCCAGTAAATTGTGGAAGGACTCAGATTCTTTTTGAGGTCTTCCTCCACCATTAAAACTGGATATGCTATAGTAGTGAAAATGACATAAAATCTCTTTCATTAATGCCAAAAATTAATTTTCAGCACACATTTAAAGCAATACGTTCGTTTTAACCCGACTCAATATATGAAAGTTCCTTTTATGAGTACAGAACGCAACCAATAAAATAAAGTAACAGACTCGCTTTTATTGAGTCTGTTCATGAGGTGTAATGGAATAGGCCACGCCCTTTATTCCCCGTGGTACCGACTTAAGTAGTGCATTGTATTTCAATTTCCGAGCATAACTGAGTGTAACGAGAAATAATAACAACTAATAATATGCATATTTGAAAATGCATATTCAAGATTAGAAAAAAAACATAGGACCTACTGTAAAACAGTGTAAATTCGCTTGAACTTAATTTCGCCAAATAACTCTGATTTGTCTTATATTATTTATTCGCGAAATGTTGAATTTGCGATGCTAGAAACGTGAAACCGCCGGAAATGCATTTTTATTCGGATATTGTAAATTTTTTTTGCACAGTGAGTACAATTGTAATTTTAAGCGAAATAAAAGCGAAAATAAAGTTCTCACTAATAAAAAGTATTTAACAGTATTTAATAAAAGTAAAATACACAAACGAAATCTTAAGTTTACAAAAGCTTATTTAAGCATAATCTTTTCACGTTTGAGAATGTATCGCGATACACAATAACATGGACACGATCTGACAATTCCAATATAAAACTGGATAATAAACGTCCATGCCACGAGGTATATTCTGTTATATCCAAGTCTCACGATTCTGATTTTCATCGCAGCATATGTTTGGTTATATCACTATAAATATTTGTGATAGGCATAAATGTAAGGAACATTTCTGACTATAAACATTTGCCAAGCGAAATTATCCTCATGATAGACGTCATAGTGACACGTTAAATAACATGTGCACCGCACCATAATAAAACTCACGTGCTAAGAATTATAGTTTCCTAAAATAAAAATTATATCACTGTGGGATCTATATTATTTTCAATAACTGTAATCGCCAAGCAACACTCAATTTGCTATTGCTGTCAAATAGTGTTGCGAATTCATCGATCAATTTTGACTCAATTTTATACAATTGCACCTAAAATTGAAGATTCTTTTGATTATAGACATATTCCTTGCAATAGCGATCATTGATATTTTTAGATTTTTAGAATCACTCTTTATTCTTGAAGTCTCGTATCATCTGATAGACGTTTTGTTGTTTCCAGACATCAAAGAGTTTTCGCACCGGGTAGCGTAGGCGCTTGTATGGATATCTACTAAGGCGTTGCAATAAAACTCCACGTTTCATTTCCTGAGTTTTTGTTGCCTGACCCGAGGAACTCGATTCTTGTGGTTCACTGGTGATCGCTGTACAGAATGGCGTGAATTTATCAATATTATTGAGATATTAATTCTAAGAATCGTTTTGATTAGTATGTGTCTGTCGGCACAGACAGTCAAACGCAATTCCAGATTTATTTATTATTTTCTTATTTCCATCAATGTTTTGAGACGTCGCTTCTATGATGTTATATAGGTTCTTATAAGATGACGCTTGTAATGCAATTACATGGGAACCCGCGATGATAAATGTCACGCGGAGAGATACGATGTCTATAGTTCTAACGAAGCATCCACAGATGGCGCGTCAAATTAGCCGCGACTAATGGTCAGACTTCACGTAGTCTTTTCATAAATTGTCTTTGTAAGGTCTTATTTCTTTCTTTGCTATCACTACTGCGAAATCATTACTTGTATATATGATGACTAGCCAGACACACTTTGTTTATTATCTGCATCTTTGTTCATTTAATTGATTGAGATGAATATGCTAATATGGGGTGGGGGACCTGTTTAGATTTCATATACGTTTTATTAATAAATGCTTTAAGTAAATTTAGGGAATTTAGGGAGCGCGTTGACTAATGTTATTTATAACATCTGACACAAAATTGAAAGATCGTTGGTCCCATCCCAACATAGACAGACTTAAATACTTCCAATCAAGTGATCCCATCCTCTCTAACCACTAAACTGTATGGCAACCCCACCTATCATTTGAATATTCACAATTAGCTTAGGTTGGTGTGCAATGCATTTTCTTTCAAAGATACGTTACTAGAAAAGAATACGGTTATCTAAGGTTGTTGTCCTGTCAGTGTGGCAGCTCTAGCGTTAGGCCTTGCTTGACCATGAATCAAAACATCATTCATTTATTGCACGTTGTCTGAAAGGTCCAGCACTGTTATTACTAAGACCCCCCTCCACCTCACTAACAACTCTTCTCAAAAGACCCCACCATCACCATAATTGACATAACGCGCGCTACTGTCAATCAAGCAAGTCGGTAATCGAAATCAGTGATTCGTATTAGTTGCTAAGCCCGTCATTTTTCTTATACAAGCTAACTATGTCTAAAACACTTCTTTGTTATGACTTGAACAAACAATGTCACGTGGCAAGTGGACAGAACGATAGTCGTTTTCGCGTCATGTCCATTCCTCTGCGTCGCATAGATACCTGCTATTTCAACCAGTATAATATGATGTCCTTTTGACATCAAATCTGCTGATGACAGGACATCATCGGAGAGAACGAAATCCAATCATCTTGTCATCAAGGTCAATAGACGCTGTACGCCTGGTCATAGAGCAATTCAATTACTTGCCATATATACTGGATAATTACTTTGTCGTTTGTCATGTCCAATAGCCATTACTGCAGTTTGATTGCTTGTCGGGCTATACGTTTACTTATTCTGTGGCGAACATGATTTAAAGGAAGTGAATGCAATAAAGAATATATAAATAATGGCAGAGCCAAAATTAAAAAAGTTGCATGTTTGCTTTGTCGCCCTACCTACCCAAATCTTTTTCTTCAGATTTTTTATTTTCTTTTCATGTATGACACTTATTGTATAAGATAATATCTTTTTGACATTTAAAAAAATCCCTATTTACCCACCAAAACAATTTTAAAAATCAGAATCGGGTGACAGAAACAAATATTATTTTAATGTTGGCCTATAAATGGAAGATGAAGCCAAAACATAGACGTCCACCAAACAAAACATCAAAGCTCATTTCCAGCCAAGTTCTTACACGATTAAATCATTTTTAAATGAGTAGTCTTAGATTAGGTGATATTAAATGGTTATTTAAATGTATTTATCACGATTAACATGTGTGTAATTAAAAAAAAACACAACACTTAATGGGTGTTGCCGGTTCCAGTTATTTTTCTTTCCATCGTTTTTATGAAATGGTGTTTATTTTAGGTAACATTCTTTTGGAGTTATTTGAGTGTAGACGTACTTATATGTTGCATTACAGATGTTATGGGTTATGTTCTCTACTCAGTCATATAGTTATTGTATCGGGCCTAGATATATATCTCCTTAATTCTTAGCAACGGTTCGTTCCACTGTTACTAAATGGCGCCATTAACCCCAAACTCTCGCAGCGAAAAAAGTTTAATTAAGTTTATACTAATTTATTTTAGCTCGATTGCGATGAAAGCTCAGAGCATATGTAAACCGCCCTTAAGTCCGCTTCCCGGGTAGAACCAGCACCGAGTGTTGTTTTATGAGAGACATCGGGTCGACCGGGGGATCGAACCCGCAACCTCTGGCAGGAGCGGCCAGTTTGATGGTCACTCCTATATTTTTTCCTTCCAGGGCAGGGATTGTTTGGACTACATAAAAGTAATGAACTTTTAGTACCAGTACGACAACATAAGCCTCTAGTTTAATGTAATTCCATAAAGACCAATCCTGATGGTTTGACGGTCTCTCCATAACATTTGGAATAATGCTTCTGGCGTAATATCAATCTTTATTTACTCGATATGAGCTTAACAGTGTCTTCAAAATAGTTAATTGTGACATATACCAGAGTTGCGGATTTTGAGAGGTCTCCCATCAGAATACTAGAAAAGAGGTAAACACGTCGTTGAATTGCTTGTTCTACTGTATACACGCGTATCTGTCTGGTACTATGCTAGATGCTAGATTATTTGTTTTGAACACTCATGGTACCAAAATAAATAATATGTTAAGTAAAACGAGTTAAATTATCAACAGTTAGACGTTATTTTTATATGCTTTTTTTCGTCTCTCGATGTTTAGGTGTGTAACTCTTTTACTATTGAAGGTAAAAAGGTTGGGTTTAGGGTTAATTTTCAAGTTGAATATCGAAAAACAAATATCAAACTAACTTCAGTCTGCTAAGACAAACACACGCGGAGCGGTAGTGCAATGGATAGAATGTTGACCGCTTACACTTTAGGTTGCGGGTTTTATCACAAACTCGATCCGTTGATGTCAACTAAATACTGGTCTAGCCAGAAAGAGGACTCGAAAGCGGTTCATATAAATTTTTCAATCGATAAAAAAATTAAAATAGGCAGAATAAACTAAACAAACTTCCGAACAAGGCATGGTTAGTCGGTTAAGCGCCTGGCTATCTATCCAGTGTCGTGAGTTCGAATCCCAGCGCGGCCACAGTCGCTGCGTGATTCATATACGACACTGCGTCTCATTGTTATTCATCTCTCACCGCTTATTCAAAAAAGGTTAATTATTAGCTACTTGCGGCGATGGGTGTGCTTGATTACTGGTTAACATTCCAAGATTCCCAGAAAGAGTGGTTAGGTTAACTGCTCGATGGCATGAAATGACGTTAAATATTCAAACAAATAAATACATTTCCATGGAATTAACATTGGTTTCAGATTAAGATGATATCACATTTAGTTAAGTCTTTTAAATTCAACTGGTACACACTTTTTCTATAATCTTTAAATTGAACGTTTTATCATCTAAAGAATCACATTTTGTTTCGAACGTATTAGCACGATTCACTTAAACTACGCGTGATTCAGTTTTAGATAAACCTAAATGATATCAAGCATTGCTTAAAATAAGAAATAAAAGCAGCAGCAGCATCACCACCACCAGCATCACCACCATCAGCATCACCACCACACAAGTCGAAACATTTCAGATTTTGAGTTGGAGTCTTATTTTTACACACGAGCGTTTGATGAACTGAAACCAGATGATTGCAGAGTATTGAATACTCTCCCAATGTCAGCCGACGCTTTCTTTGCTTCCTGTAGGTGTAAGCCTGCCATTGATTTTTGTTCTTTATCACATAGAGAATAAAACAAGTTTGCATGTTTGTTATTCAAAGAGATACCCAAATGAAAGAAATCGTTTGTCAACCCCTGCACTACCAAATAGAAAAGTAGGGGTCATGTGCCACCTAAGAGAGTATTCTGTTAGTGTGTACACTGTTGACAAAGTGAAAGTAGACTTCCAAAATCGTGTATGCATACCCCAATTTCCAAGCATTAATTATTTTTTCTAAATTCATAATTCAAACATACAAATGCTTTGAAAATGTTCAAAATACATCAATAATGCCATTCAAATAAGAAAGAGAATCAAAATAAGGAAAATGCATTTTTTGTAAGGATTATTTATAATCTCAATTATGCGACTACCCCACGGAAGCATTTCCTGTTTCCAATGGTGGTATTATACCTCTATGGTAATTTAGAATGAGGAGAAAAAAAATCATCATATTCACATACATCGTGATTCTTCTGCTTCTAAAAAAGCTAATCTCTTACCAAATTATAAAGTATGGATAGGCGAAATAGATACGTGAAAAGGGGGTGAAGCGAAATGCGCCCCTCTGTCGCTAGCACGCAAGAACGGCTTCTGAGAAAGAATCATTGATATCAGTTAAAAACACTGCGTCTCTTTTCTCATGAATGTGATATATTGGAAAACATTCGGTTGCATTATACTGTACGGTATCAACAAAATATTCGATTAAGAGGCATCAGACGTATAATAAAGTAGTTATATGGCTGGTAAATTAACGAGGGGAATATTCAATTCAAGAATAGTTTATTATGATGTAGATTGGTAAACTAAAATGGATAATATGATACAATGCACCGAACAGATATATAATCTCGTCTCTTGTGGGCTTGCTTACATGAACATTCAATTTGGAACGATATACAGAACACAGAAAGATATATTGCCAGGAGATTGAGATATGCTTTTTTTTAATTTTTTTATTTTTTTTACTGCTGCAAAATGCAATTAACATGTGTATTGTTCCGTTGCAATTGGTTCTGTAATCCGCAAAATAGATTGTACCGTCTTGTAAAGATATGATTGATGTCTGAAAGATACGCCGCGGTTTCGTTTGTTGGTACAGTAGTTTGAAGTATAATTCCATTGTTTTTCTTATGGAGTTTTTCTGGTCTTAGTTCTTGCGGACGCAGTAAGGTGTTTTTACTTGTCAATCATTGTAGAAGACTCAGATACAGCTCTGTTGTTTGTATGATCAGAACATATCAGATTATTCTTTTCATTAAGATGTGTTCGACGTGCATCACCATAAAACACTATACAATCGATATACGTATATGTACATGTTATTATAGCTTGTATAATATATTTGTTTTATTGTTGTTGTTTTTTGTTAATTTTCCGAATCGTCTGCCCTATTTGTCTACTGTATATCCTTCCAATTAATAAACCCTGCCGGAAGTTTAATTTCCGATTATTATCTCTTTTATTCCAGCAGTCTTTGTTAATTTCTCTGCAGTTTCCGTTGTTTCTTTTTCTGTTCCAAATTCAAGTAGTTGCTGCTGTTATCAGCCGTTCTGGTTAAAGGGGAAGTCATTCTGCCTTAAGGGGAAAATGACGTTTTAGATACATTTTCACTTGTATTGCTACTATTTTTTCAAAAACTGTTCATGTACATGCTGCAAATATAAAGTTTGAATATCTTAGCGCGCATGGAGACCCTGGTTGTGTGTCTATTTTGGATACGATTATGAATTTTGGATACTCTGGTAAATAAGTGATGTGCATTATATTTTGTCATCTATGACTAAAGATGCAAATAGTTCGTTTATGTTATTACTCCGTATACGTAATATTCAAACCCATGTTTTTTCATATACATGTTTATATATTTTATTTCAAATCTATACATTATACACGTAATTTATATTCAGGTCCATATATTTTATATCTTCGTCCATTTATATATATCTACGTCCATTTATTTATATCTAGGTCCATTTATTTATACCTCAATATCAAAATCATATAATCATCAAAGACAAATTTAAAACTGCGTTAAAATACACATACGCGCACTTTTATATATCACAAACCATTCTTGAGAATATTCTTAGACTTGAGCTTTCAGCCTCAGATATCTAGTTTGCCATGATATATAGAATAATTATAATAAGAGTTGATCTTACTATATATAAGGTGTCCCTGCATGCATGCAAATTTTGTCCTAAAAGAATGGACTGACACTAAATGTGCTTTTCAAAATCAATTCTTTAGTTCAAGTCTAAGAATATTCTTGAGAATGGTTGGATGAAGACCTTTGGTCTATGGGCAAAATATTTAACGCAAATGTGTCAGTTTGTGTTTTGCGTATAAAAGGAAAGGTGTTATATATTTGCATTATCTTTGCAGGTTCTGAATGCCACTTTCCCCTGGAATGGAGAGGCCAATGGCACGAAGGTCGCAGGACGGAAATATCTGTCAATAGCTTCTCTAGAAAAGGCACATGTGTTCAGAGAGATGGAAATAAATATTTTATGCTTAATAAGTAAGTGAAACATGTATTTATGTTGAATACATTATTGTAGCAACATTGCAATACGATGAAGACAATGGGTGAATGAAATAATGAATGGATGATATATGACCAACGAATGGATGGATAGATGAATGAATAAATTTGGCCGGTAGGAATGAATGCATGTGGACGTTAATGAATTAATGAACTATTGAATTGATGGATGAATGAATGAATGAACAGATAGATAGATGAATGAATAAATCAGCAACTTGATGAACGAATGAAAGAATGGATAAATGACACAAAGTGGTGATATGGCGCCGGCAGGAATGCAAATTCCAGACTCTGGCAATGTACAAAAAAACAACACAATATTGAGAAAACAACACACACAACAACAAATAAATGTACGGAATGAACATATACTGTTGATACATACGGAACTGCAAAGTTTCAGCAAATTCTACCCAATTTGTTGTCCTTTACGGACATCCCCCATCCCCCGCCACAACATCAACGACAAAACATGATAAAATTGACATGATTTCTTCCCCGCTGCAGACATCAACTGTTATCTTACTCTCTTGCTCAGAAACACAGGAGGGAAACCTTTTTTATTCTACCAGTATATTTATTAATACCTTCATGATGTATTTATCAATACAGCTGTGTTTCAATAAACATATAACTCTTAAGGTTTGGTTGGATTTGTGCACTTTTATATTTCATAAAACAAGAATCGTCAAAGAGACCGGTTTCTGACCGTTTTTTTATATTTTTCTTGCAACAGTGCATGCTGCCATGTTTGCTTTCTCGTTTTATCGTTGAAATGATTTCAGTAATTAAACGCTACTTGCAAAAAGATACAAAAATGATTATCCCAGAGATTTGACTGGAGATTAGATTTTTATTAGAGATTTGAATTTTAGACATAATTCCAAAACTTTAAATTGATCCCAACAGTTCGTGCCGTGCAGAATCAAACAACGGAAAACGAATATTGTGTTTGAAGATACTATCAAACCTAAATATACTTAACTAGCGTCGTTTATATTTAATAAGTTAATAATTCTGAATCGCTGAATAACCGATCTGATAAGTAACGTATTCTTGTTAGTATTTAGGTTTATGTTTATGATATTTGCTCGTCTGTTTCTAGACTTTACAGTTATTTTTATCTATACTTCAGATAAAAGATAATATTGATTTTTATAATTAAGATAAATTTAGATTTTGTTTTTTTTGCTCTATAATTCAGATGAATTTAAATAAAATTCTAACCCTTTGCTAAAGGGACAAACGGCACTACTGCTAATGTACATTAGAACTCCGATGGCTGGAACATCACATAATTATAGCTCGAACCACTTATATGAGTCCGGCCGAATTTTCGTTTGTGTATAGAACGATGTTGATTTACAACACTTGGATCGGACAACCCTTAAGTCGAACTATTTTGTCTAGTCCCGTTCGAGGGTTCGGGCCATCGAAGTTCTATTGTATATCTAAAACTCTTTTGGGGCTATATGTGATATCACTACAAGATGTTAAAGTGATTTTTTGAGTCGCTACTTCGTTTCTGTTTTCTACCACCACTCCCACTAAAAAAACAAAAAAAAAAACAAAAAAAAAACAAACAAACAAAAAACAACTACATTTGTAACAGCGAGCACCTGTATTAAGCAACCAAAAGTTATGTATAGAAATATTTTCTTAGGCCTTGTCACAGTTGTGATGAATATGCACCTTTAATAAGCCACCACCCGTATTAAGAGACCACATTTCCTCTTTATTTACATTGAATGACATGTTAATTCAGTTTTTTACGTAAACACAGGTTTTCTAATTTATATCATTTATTTACTTTTCAGGGATTCCAGCAACAGGAAATGTTTTAAATGTTTAGTGATTACCCAGTGGCATCGTAACTTGTTACAATATAAAGAAAGTAAGTGTTATGTTATTTCGTTGTTCTTTTTCTTTGTCTTATTGATACATGATCGTGGAAGCACCGTAGAGCAAATATGACAGAAACTATTTTTAATAGGGTTTAACGTTGACTTGACATGTATTGAAAATTGCGTTAACCCCATAGAAATGATAACAGGATATTATTTTGAGAAAAAAATGACACAAAAAAACATTTTGACTATTATTTGAAACGCATTAAACCAGGCAGCTAAACATATACTGCGGAGCTCGTGAATGTCAAGTGAGAGAGCATCAGGCCGGCACCGGAGTGTCATGGCTGGCTCATGGCGGTTCGATCTCTTACGGCAATGTTTGGTGCCGTTGAGTAAGATATTTAATCCGCATGTGCTTAAAACTGGGACTGGTTATATCCAAGCGTGATTTGGCTAAGTTGTTAGTTCTTATTTCACAACTGATGTAAAATAAATAAGCGTATACTAAATAAATCTGTTCAATAATAGCGACTGCCACTGCAGCCGTGTGTATATTCACTTTCTCAAGGTAAAGAAACACATGTAATTCTATAAATGCGTTTCTATGTTTTTTTTTGTGAAACTCCTCTGCTTCATCGTCAGCTCCTATTCTACGATGCTTATTGATTCGCCGTATCCACTTAAATGACCTATTGTCTGTATAAAGCAGTTGAAAACAGCATGTCTAGTATCTACCATGTCCTTGTGTATAATCGATAATATTACACGATCGATCTAGTAATTGTAATTATACTAACAACAGCTTCGTAATATCGCATAATCGTCTATCGGCCGTCATAATTTCATCATTATGGACCTTGTTACAAAAAAATAAACAGTAAATCGATAGCACTGGTACGGTGTATTTTTTTTATTTTATGCGAATTTACGGTCTATCCGATGATGACTCTGTATAAGGTTTGTTCATCGATGGCAGATGTCGTAATTATTTTATATCTAATATGTAAATCGATGACAAGATAATTTTCAAATAGCGCATTCGTGTAAATTCGCCAACAAGTGGTTCTTTTATTCTCAAATTTTACGACATTCATCAAGTGACGGCTTGTTTAAGACGGTTGTCAAGTGGACGGAAGGTAATAATTGCTTTAATAAATGAGAATAAAGTTTCTCAACAAATTCTAAGCTTTCTATTAAACAAATGCTTAAAAAAACACAATAAATTGGATATAAATCTAAACAGCGTTAAATATTTCCGAATGCAAATTATTCTTTATTATGAACATTATCGATTCTGTCTGAATAATTAAATCGCGATATTTTATTCATTGTAAGGAATCGATATAATTGTGAAATTGTGATTTGTGTTATTTAACGGTTTGATATAACTACCTTACATACGTGTCTAAGGGTCTCATGGAATATTGATTTTTTCAATGCGTTCTCTCATTAAATAAATACTTCTTGAACATCCTCCTCCTCCTCCTCATCATCATCATTACCATCATCATCATCATCATCATCATCATCATCATCATCATCATCACCAACATTATCATCATCATTATCATCACCATCCTCCTCCTCCTCATCATCATCACCATTATCGTCATCATCATCACCACCATCCTCCTCATCATCATCATCCTCATCATCATTATCATCATCATCATCATCATTGTCATCATCATCATAATCAACATCATCATCATCATCATCATCATCATCATCATCATCATCATCATCATCGTCATCGTAATCGTCGTCATCTTCATCGACATTGTCATCGTCATTACTAGTAGTAATATTATCAATATTATTATTATTGTCATTATTATTATTATTTTTATTATGATTATTATTATTATTATTATTGTTTTTATTATCATCATCATCATCATCATCATCATCATCATCAAAATCATCATCATCATCATCATCATTTTAAGTACTGCTTTTAGTATCATTATTATCATTATTATTATATATTTTATCATGATAATTTATTAGTATGGTAATGGCAAGATAGCAAATCAGTAACTTATTTTACGTTTTAGGCTATTTTACGTTTTATAGTGTTTCTTATTTTACACTACAGCTTCCAATTGACTATTGTCTAAATCTAATAAATCTGATTTTATGTTTACCTGTACTTTCAAAATATACAAGCAAAAGCAGCGGTGTCAGTCTTTTATATTTATGTTACAAATAAATAAATGAATAAATACATGAATAAATAGATAGATAAATAAATGAATAAATAGATGAATGAATGAATAAACGAACGAACGAACGAACGAACGAACGAACGAACGAACGAACGAATAAATGGATAAATAAATAAATAGATAAATAAATAAATTAATAAATATATGAATGAATATTGAATGAATGAACGAATAAATACATACACACATAAATATATAGATAAATAAATTAATCAACTAATTGATACCTCTCATGTTTTGGCAGAAATAACCTTTGACCGCTGCATGCCTCTTCTCTATCTAATGCTACGACATGGGGTCCAGTTTATCAGAGAATTTCTCCCACATTTTACATCGTATGGTTTTAATAAAATATAATATCTTAACAAATTGATTTGTCAGTTAGCATTATCTCTCAGCGATTAAGCTGATATTGTATATCAGAGTTATCATCCGTGTGTTTGGGCCAATGATCGATAGACGGATTATATAGCGTATAAAACGTGTATTTGATAAAATACAAACTCAGCACCGCATCTGAACTCATTTACCGTAACTTAATCATAACCGCTCCTAAACTGTAGCCATGTTAATTGATTTACCGTGAATTCAAATGACCACTGGTCATTTTAGTAGTAGAAACAGCCATCAACCGAATATGCCTTCAAAGATTTGGGCGTAATTGCTGCAAGTCGTGTGGAAAGAATGCATGTTTACTACATTTAAAATCAAAGCGAGGCATGCATAGTTCACATGTTGCCCGTCCAGCGCTCGAGTGCGCCTCGAAATACGAACCTCTTTGAAATAATAAACTTGTAGCAATATACAAGCCGTGAATTATTTGAAAACATGACCAGCAATCAGTCATTCTGTGATATGTGTTTGCACTCGTGGTCATTTTCTAATTTTTCACCCGGCTTATCAGAGATTTCGTCCACGCGGTGCTAACATTCTTCGCGTGTCTCCTGGTCCGAAATATGAAGAATAATCTTTCATAGTTACACGTTATGTGCATGGTGCCATATTTTATGATGTTTGACGAGTGATTTATCTTTTAGATACCATTTTTCAATGTTCTTTGACTCGTATATTAATACGCAAGTCTAAGTTTGAAGGATTTGATAAAAAGAAAAAGACGGTATAAATTGCATACTCATTTCATGCGGCGTGTGCAATTAACATACAGTTAACACGTATAGTGTTTAGATTAGAATAATTTCAAAATATTCTTCTATAAAGCACGTTTCTTTGTATATGAAATGATATGTAATTAATTGGTATACTGGTATACAAGAAAGTGTTCTATCTCTCCTCTCGGTCAAGTACCGTGTCGTTTAGTTTAAATTTTTTTTTACATCGATTATAAAACAAGTTATTAAACTTATACAAATCATGCTTAAGGTCTTCTTGGATAAAACCAGTACCAAGCATATGCGGAATAAATGTCATGCTCAAGGACTGTACACATAGCTGGATCGAGCCCACGGCCCTCCGATTCTGGAGTTGATACTCTACCACCGGACCATGCGCTCCACGTGCCTTTTAAGCAAAACAAATTGTCTAAATTAAAATGAACACTGTATAAAAACACAAATGGTGTAAAATAATTAAATTTAAAATATTACAAGAAAGTAAGTGTAGCATTGCTTTCATAAAGCATTAGATTTTCCCTGCACCCAACAAATATCACGTGACGCATTGCTATGACATAATTTGTACCAGAGCCAATGAAAATGCAACATTACAGTGTAATAATCGCCACAACATTCACAACAAACCTGTTAACTACCTATCAGATATGAAATTTCGTCATTAGGATTGTAAAAATATTAGATGCTATGTACGCATTTTTCCAAAGCACATACATACTTTGACCAACATCAATAAACACATAAATAGAAAGTGCCCTGCCCAGTAGGTCTGTAAGTTAGGGAATTTCGATGAACTATCATTTATAATGGAGTGTATTTACATAGAACTTGATCAAACGATATAATAATGCGAATTGGTCTTTGAAAAAATTGAAAATTGAGTTATTTAATGAAAACCGTAAGCAAGTGCCATTATCGCACACTGCACATTTCGCCTCACTCTTTTATGCTATAAAATGTAAATAGCAGACGTAATAAAACGTCGCCTGTGCCAGTAAGAGTGATTTTAAACGTAAATTCACGCACCAGTCTTCGCGACAATGTCGATGAAGGCATAGATTGCAGTTGAAAGCATAAAAATGTCAAAGCAAATGCATGCATTCAAATAAAATTGATCGATTTAAAAGCAACACGATTTATACGTG
Source organism: Panopea generosa (assembly GCA_029582155.1). NCBI lineage: Eukaryota > Metazoa > Mollusca > Bivalvia > Adapedonta > Hiatellidae > Panopea > Panopea generosa. The sequence goes on along the minus strand of CM055901.1, from coordinate 11,479,629 downwards.
TTTTTGATGGGCGCTTCGGAAAGTATAATAAAAATTGAAAATCACCTGACTTAAAACAAATGCTTTATAAATGATTTATTTATTAAGAGGAAACCCAGCTATAAAACTGGCAATTAAATAAAGCAGCTTTTCTGGCGAGGACAGTAACCGGCGTTCTGCTTTAGAGCATATCGATAAGATACGCCATGTTTTTGTTTCGAACGTAAAGAACGCTGATGGTTTACAGTTGCGCCAACTTATCAATTCTACACTAAGCGTCTGGATACTTAAATACTTTTTTATGATTTTGTTATAAAATCTAATTGGTAGACATGTTTTAATACGGGTTTTGTGATTATTGTCTCAAGATGTGAGCTTTTTTAAGAAAAAAAACACATTCATTTTAATATTTGAAAATATGCCTATAATAAAATTAATATTCTGTGTGGTCTTCATGACTTGTCATAATCACAACACGATCGGTGGGCGTTTAACAAAAGAACTTACTACAAAAAATCGTCGTAAACGTATTTGAACAATTATTCATGATGTTTTAATATTCATCTGAATGAACCAAAAGTTTGCTCAAATTATGCGGAAAATGATATATTAAGAGCAAACATAATCATTTGAAACGTCGATCAAAATTTCAAAATACAACTTAAAAACTGCCAAATTTGCGATATTTTTTTTGGAATTTTTCAAAAATAAAACTGCAAAATCTAGTTACCATACAGATGACTTCGGCATTGTGACTATATTCTCTTATTAAAAAAAGCGTATAACATTGAAAATTTACTGCTCTCTCTACGTTGTCAAACAAATAAGGAAATAAGCGCTAAAAAGGAAAAACCACAACAGCATATCACAAACACAATGAAGGCTTAGAATAAATCGAAACAGCTTTAACAATAAAATGAAACTTTATTTCTCAGTTGGCACTAAGGTAATATAATGAATATTAATACGTGTTGATTGCGCAATAGTGTTTATTTTTGTTCTTGTCAGAATTATAGTATTTTTGTTTATGTTAACACGCTTTTGATAAATTGACGCACAGCATTAAACATAGTCATATCATATTAAAAGTTAATTGTATTTGTCATCTTGTGATAGTCTCTTGTAATTCATATGTTTGAATAATAATAATAATAATAATAATAATAATAATAATAATAATAATAATAATAATGTACATTTATTTTATGTAATTAATATTATTAATATCATTATGTTGTACATAGTTGAGACTTAAATAAAGATTAAAACGTGAAAGCTAAAAACGAATCAACACCATTAATAACAGTATAGAATTAACGAGACTTCAATTTTAGAAAAAAAAACTCACTGACCACATCTGGTATTAATTTAATATTCTGATACGTTACTAATACATATTAGTGACAATTAATTAGCTTTGACAATATCTGTTATGAGTCATGTAAGACCCACAATCCTTTGTATGCTATACCGCCAGTTTGCCGAGATTTAACCCAATAGACTGTTATTGTCTGAGAGAAAAAAATATGATTTGTATTGGCTTAGGGCAATGGTATAATGCATCGTTGTTTTCCAGTGGTACAATTAAATAATCTTGAAAAATACAAACCAAGAAAATAAAAACGCTGTTATTAGGCGTTCTTATCTTACAGCTTTCAGATTGAATTAAGAAGAATATTTATATTCAATTATACATGTCTGACTGTAATTGATTTAGATTAATCTAAGGAGCCGACTCATTGTGCTATTACTTTACATAAGACTGGAGGGGCTCTCTAATCGGTCGCTAAACCCCAGCGCCATGAATCTTTATTATTTATCTTTATTTGATTCAACAGTGGGTATATCTTTTTACACGTGGATTTAAACAGCCCTTTATAGTTATCTGATTGATGAATGTAGACGTCAAAGTATATAGTTTAATATCGGATGGTTTTCAGTGCGCCAAAAAATATAGGGTCAAAATTCTCCATTGAGAAGAAATACATGTCACTTGCTTAAAGAAAGGGGTATTTCATTTGACAACATAAAGAAAACCATATAAACATAGATACTGCAATAAATGAAAAGGTTTCAGTTTCAGAAATGGAGATGTGAGTAAGAAACATTTCTATTTCATTTTAAAGGCGTAAGAAAATACGCAACACAAACAATTGTAATCCAACAATAGCAGCAGATCTATCTGGTTGGTGTTATATGGAAACAAACGCGAAAATAAGAACTATTATATGTCCAATGGGTGTCTTTGCATTCAAAGAACACGTACATACATACGTACGTACGTACGTACGCACACAAGCGTACACGCACGCACGGACGTACGCACGCTCACACACACGCACGTACGCACACACTGAATGAGCTCCAAGGAACCAAAAAATATCAGCAACAATTATAAGGCATTTTTGAGATAAAAAATACACATATAAATCTTTAAATTTACAGTAGCATTTTTAGCATAACTTTTCACGCGAATCACCGAGTGACCTTAATGGTTCCAAGGCATCAGAGTACTGAGTCAATGTACGGGGCGAATCCTTTTTAGAAACCAATCAAACAGCAGTTTTGGTAATAAAACAAAGAAATAAAAAACATCAGTACGGAACCTAATTATTTCATAATTCTATTATTATAAAATAACGAGACGAAATTGCAGTGTCGCTGTCTGATCTTTCTTGTATAAGACATATATACGGGTTCCTCGGAGATATGAACGTGCTTTGAAGTGAACGACGATGGTTTCATTAAAGAAAAAGTTCTCGAAATTATTTGATTTGAACGCCATTTTTAAAGAGAATATATCAGGATTTTTTAAAATTTTAAAATGGGCTAAAACATTTGTTCCCATATATGCTTTATATCATATATCTTTAATATACTCATTGACTCCGTTTTGCCAAAAATATATCTCTTTAAACATGCCAAAATAATATATTGAAAACGGTTTTCCTAACTTTGACTTCACGCTTAGGTTAGATTAAAATAGATTTCCCGCTTAAAATGGTAACTAGTTTTGTAAGAAACTAAATGAGCCGCATGATTTCATTATGATTTCAATTAGATCCGTTATACAGATTTACACGTAGTAAAAATATCTTAGAAAGAGTCAGAATGACGATGCGAGGGTCGTCAAACAGTAATTAAGTGCCGTCTATTTTTGAATGGGGATTGCTTTTCAAGTTTACCACTCAACTTTATCGATTTTGGCACATATTGGTTGATTTGACAACCTAAACTATTAGGTTTATGATAATGAGATGCTTTTTATTCATTTTGATACTTATTTTATTATTTGAGACAATCGAAGCGTTTCATCCTGATACACATCCTTTAACCATTTACTCAATAGATACGCGTTTTACCGCACCAATCACAAAAAATCTTTGAAAACAGTGCAGGAAGAGTTCAGGTTGCTCGTAACAAGCAATCTGAACACTTCATGCACTGTTTTCCACTCTGGCAGTAAATATAAACATAATTCACCCATTGCTGATATGTGATGAAATAATGCTTTCAATATTAGAGGTGTCCAAAGGCGTCTTTATGAAGTAAAGGGTTAAGCCGTATACCGTTTTGCAGATGTAATGCACCAGTTGTGCAGATGTGGTGTTTTAATACTTTATTTTTGTTGATTTATGTTGCGATATGTATCTGTTCAACCATGTACTGTTTTATCTTTAGCTTTACTAGTGAAATTTGTTGTGAAGTCTTAAAATGTTATACACACATAAATGTCATTGTCAACATGAATACAAACATTAACGCAATTTCAATATATGTATGACTTATTTGTGTGTGATTGTGGTGGTTATGACTTCTCAATGGTGTTTCTCCTGTTGCCAATATACCTTATTATTTATGAGAAAAACAACACGATCATTTATGTTGATGTTTTAATTTCTTAACATTGAGCAATTGGTATGTGGAATTTGTTTTTTTTACGTCTCATTTAGATTCCAGATCAGGGCAATAAGCCCGTTAACGCTATGGTATTTGCCTTCAGCGCGGAAGTAAAAACACGTTGAAACCTCTAATTTGTTGTTTTGATGTAGACAAATTACGTTTTATAAAAAACAGATACAACCGCAAAACACTGTCAGTGGAAACTTCACCTTTGTTTTTGTAAATTCGTGGATATTTCAATTGGATGTTTCCGTTATGTTGTCTAGACATTCATATTGTTATACATGTTGTAGGACTGACAACGGACTTCATTTCCTTGAGCAATATTGGTCTTAGATATTATATCAAGGAACAGCAAAAATAAATAACACACATATCTTTTTCAACTTTTCCAACTTTATCTTTGTAAAATGCTTAATTTACAAATAAAATGAACAGTAAAGCATATACAAATAATTTTGTTATTACACATTATAAACAAAACACATGAAATCATGACGATATTGATTACACACGTATACAAAGGAAACGACTAAATCGTTATGTTTTTATCAATCGGCGATACATTTAAATCATCAGTAAATATTAAATAAACAAGTTATTGTTGTCTTTTTTAATGTCTTAACATTTAATTATCTCACCGAAACGAAATGCAAGTTAGTAAGTTAAGCAACCATATGCGTGATTGTCTTACAAAACATTGTTGTAATAGGTATAATATTTTTTTTTATGAAAAGAATGAAGCTTACCTGGCTTTTCATAGTCACACATAAATTTTCAGCTGCTTTTCTACATATCCATACTAAAAAATGCCTCATTAATATTATCAAATTTCGCTTTGGCTGCATTTTTCATTTTATAGTCTTAATTCAACACTTACTTGTAAGATAAATCTATGAATATTTCGCATCTACATGCTACCATTGCAGTTGCATGTTATGCATGTCTATAAAAAATCTACGTATTAAATTAGAGTATTACTTTATTGTTTAATGCATGTCAGATTTTGTGTGTCTGTGTTATACGCATACAACCAAACCTGTCTTAAGCATCCATTCAAGGATACGACTAAAAGTGACCGCTTAAGGCAGGTGGCTGCTTAATACAGGTTGATTTAAACTAAAATTATAAAGGTGGTAAGTAGAAAATGTGGCTGTTTAAAACAAATGGTTGTTCAATACAGGTGACCACTAACACAGGTTCTACTTTAAATTCATTATTTTTTTTTAATCTGAGAATTAGAGTCATACAAAAACTGTTAATCATTTAAGTTTCATATAGCATCTATTAAACAAGCAAATCACTATATCGTATTGCCGAACCAAGCAAAATTAATGATGACTTAACAGATGATGTTACAGGATCATCACCTTGTGTGTATGTTTACAGGGTTTTATAAAAAAATGTAAGAATCTGATTTCGATTCGCGGACGTTTGACTTATTAGACGTGATGCATTTTAGCCCCGTAATGTATGCTGACCGGAACAGCTGACCGGCCCTTTTATATTTCGTATATCTTCGTCAAAATATGGAGTGGCACTGACAAAATGTATAGACGACGTTAACAGACAAGTACGTATTTTTACATAGCCTAAATGTTTTTTTCTTATTCAGATCAAAATTTTAAAGAAATTGCTTGATATTTTTTCAGAAAACACGTAAACTGTCAGGTACATAAATGTCAGGTGACGGGTAGGCGGTTTCGATCAGTATATAATATATGAAACATATCGGTACACTTAAATTAATGAAAATAGAAAAAAAAATGCGAACGTAGACATACGCCGTTGACAATCGATAGTTAATCATCGAATGCGTAGTTTTCTAGTCCGGTATTCCAAACGATATACATCAAAGACAGTATATCCATACAGTTGTTTTTTTCACGGAGTTGTTTTTATCACCGGCGATCATAACCTCTTCGTCAATTCCTCCGAGCTTTTGACAGATTGTAGCATCTGCAATTGGTGTTCAAAACAAATGTTTGTAAATATTATGCATACCACTACACGGCTAAATCTCGCGAGATTGAATTTGTAATTGCCTTTTGCCGCGAAAGTCGTAAAAAATAAACTGTATCCGAGATACAAGGATAAAGCTACTACTAAGTTTTAGTTTATGGCCAAGCTTTATCATAAAACTAACTTCTAGTTTGCAAACCAGTTTCCTATAAAAACGAGGATTCATGTTTTTATTTGTTTCTGTTCTGTCTCACGGCAAACGTTAGTGACAGATTCTGGTTATCAGGAAGACGGAAAACTAACACGCCTTGCGCCTTCGACGAATAAAATAAGTAATGAAAATGTACATAAAAGATCCATTTTATGAAGTCAAGCTATCTAAACGAAAACAAACGAACAAAACACCACCCTCGTTGTTGTTTCATTTTAACTTACGATTTTTCTGTTATACAAGCATGAGGCGGGGTGTTTACAAAATATTACATGTGTGCTCTCAGATAAAAAAAATATTCAATATACACTTTGTATAAATTCACTAGAATGTTAACTTAAATAAAACTTTAAGCTATTGAAGTCTCCTTTACTTTTAGGCTACTTATAAGTTTTAACAATTAATATTTTATTTACATAATTACATATATTTAACATACAGTTGACAATAAAGCAGAAAGTCATACGTTTAATAAAGTATGTGGAAAGTATAAAGATGAAAATGCTTTGGAAGCTTGTGCGGATGTGCTTCTATGACAGTTATTTTACATTTCATATAGACTTCATCATTTTGTTCCTTAATTATTTCAATTTGACCAAATATGCAATATGTAATAAAAGCAAACATAACTTTTTTACTTGTAATAAAACAAATAAAGTATTGGATGAAGAGAAGGAAAGAAAGAGACTTCACTGACTACATTATTCGGTCACTGTAGTCAAACTGAGACAGACACGAATTTCAAACTTTTACAGAAACTTCAATTGAAATACATATTTGACACCATGACGTAAGAATGCTGTAAGGCTATTTTAAATGATATTGGAGTCAATATTTTGTTTATTATTAAATGTTTTATCAAATCTGTAGTTTGAAAGGAAGAACAACGTCTAAATGTTCAGCAGATGTGGACACTCGTGAATTGTTATGTACTGTTATATACTGAACGGAAAAAACTAACCAGCCATTTCATCTTTGTCAAAATATTAAGATACGTTATTATAATTTGTATACGCCATTAACATACACATATGTATTGATTTGTACATAATACAGATTTGAACATTATTATCCTTAATGTTTACTTCTTATTCAAGTCCAAATTTCAAGGAAATTGCTTTTTGAGACAATACATAAAATGTCAGGTTGCAGGTTAGCTGTTCCGTTCAGTACACTTCCTTAACAGTTAAACAATGACAACGTCGAAACATTTACAATCGCATTAACGGTTACTATGCAGCCATTGACATGTTAATTTCTTATGTATATTCATTTTGTATTGCTATTATTATATTATCGTAAATATAATCATTCTGTATATTTCTTATTTTGTACATTTCTGGTAAATGTTTTCTTTAAATACTCCAACTTCTATTGGATATCTTTATCTTATTTTGTGTTTCTTTAAATGCTTCACCCCGTTAGACATATATTCTCTTATTTATTAATTGTCCCTTTTACAATAAATATAATTATTCTATGTATTACTGATATATAGTTGCTTCTGTGCATCATCAACTGTTGGACATAATTATGTTTTCCTCTTGTTTGTTATTTCAATCGTAATTATTTTATGTATTTGTTTGTATATGCCTAAGTGTTTGTGTTGCAGTGATAACTGTATTGCTTCGTTTCCTGTTGCTCATATATTTTCTTTTTCTTACTTTTGTGCCGGTGACTAATTATTACTAATTGTTTATTTTCAGGTCCTTGTTGGTACGAAGAACTGTTTCAACATGTCTGCGGTCTCATCAATGGTGATGCAATTCTAAACACATTAGTAAGAAGTGAGTACGGACGTTTTTTTATTTATCCAACTAACAGAGTGCAGCAACGTATAATGTTTCACTAAGAACATGTACATTGACGCAATAGAAGTGACCAATTATAAATGTAAGGTTTTTGTGAAATTTAAACAACAAAAATGTCAGTGACCCACCCACCTTACTCTATCCCAGAACCTGATATCTCCCGAATCGGGTCGTTAAACCACCAGTGAAGAAGCAGAGAATTTTATGCATGTCCCACAATTCATAGCAGTTGACCGCTTACTAAACTTTGACGCCATCAAACTTTTTGTATAAACAAATGACCAATCAACACGCTCAAATGAGGCTTTCCCAGCGTTGCTATTTAAGGATGACAGTCGGGAGAGCTGAGTCGGTACTACAGACTTCTCTCACCTATAAAATAGTGGTCTTAATACATTGTAAATCCATCACAAGTCGACCATTTTTATAATATATATTTATATACACGTTCAGAGTACATAAATATGTCATACGATGTTAACATGTAATGTATCTTTGTTTCTGTCGGCAAATAGCTTTACAGCTAGTGTTTTATATTTGTAAATCCGGCACAAAATAAAGTTTCTTGTATCATGTATAACCGATAACACCTTCCACCACGCTCTCAAAATACATCTAACTCGTACAATTCTCACTACACAGTTGAAGTTTGACTTTTGTTCTACATAGAAATTGAGAAGGTATCCCTGGTAAAGGAATCCACATAGCTTTTTTTCTCTACCTCAATAAATCAAATACTCTATGAACTATTTTACAAGTGTTGCGAACCAAATTACATAGGACTATTTTTTAAGAATCTTGTTACCGTCACATGAAATAGGGCGCCACTGTGAATTGTGGAGCACGTGGTCCAGTGGTAGAGCACCGAACCATGATCGGAGGGTCGGCTATGTGTGGTTTCCTTGAGAAAGACACTTTACCGAATATGCTTAGTACTGGTTCTAACCAGGAAGACTTCGAGCGTGATTTACCTAAGTTGTAAGAACTTGTTTCACAATCGAAATAAAAAATAAATAAGTTCAAACTAACTGGGTAGTGAGACGTACACACAAACCGCCATTCTCTCCGATTACGTTTACTGCGTTTGACTGGAAATATCAAACTGCCAATTTAATGTCTAACAAAGAAGGACAATTTATAACTAATGTATCCTTTCGAAACAATTATAATTTATAGCTTCGATACAGGTTACTCCTGGCACAAAGATGTATTTCAATGACCTTGCAGGTCGTGTCACGGTAAAATTCATGGCTCAGATTTCAGAGGGAAACACTTAATTGTTTGTTAGTTTTATTAATCTAGACAGTAATACGTGGTTGCTACTTCAGTTTCATAAACCTTTATCAATATTACTCTAACACAATCATGCTGCGTTAGGTTTATTTCCAGATTTTGTCATTTGACTTTTGAAATATTTCTTTTCATAAATGAATGCATTAACACACTAAAATATATATGAAAGTTCGTCAAAAGGAAACCATAGCAATCCAAGGACACAGTCATCATAACAACGTATGGAATAAAAAAATACATTTACATTCCATGATAAGTACACTACATTAATATAAACAAGTGACCACATGAGTAGTATTCATTAATCATTCTTAAGAATATTCTAAAACTTGAACTCATGAGTAAAATTTGAAAAACACACATAGAAACTATTTTTTAGACCATAATTTGCAAGCATGTAGGGACACCTAATATATAGTCAAATAAACGCTCACACTTATTTTATCTGTCATGGTAAACTAGATAACTAAGGTTGAAATTTGTATTATCAGTCTCAACTCTTAAGAATATTCTTAAGAATGATAAGTTAATACGACCCCAGGGGTCATTGCCTTAGATCGGTCAGTAGCACAACCATCACTGTGGAACGTGAAATTGGTCAACATGCTCACCTAGCCTCGCTCTTCACCCATTCTTCATCTAATAAAACAACGCTTGAAATCCTTCCGAAAGCCACTGGGGACAATTTTTTCATTTTTGAATCTCAGGAATCAGTTAATGGATCCTTCGTGGCTTGGTGGTCAAAGGTGCCTTCTTTAGATCACATACCAATTGCTGAGGTCACAAGTTCAAGTCCTGTGCGTCCCAAATCTTTATGTGAGGAAGTTTGTCAGTTGCATGTTCTACTCAGATTCATTATGAGATCTTTGTCTACCAATAAAACGTGGTATGCCATATATAACCTGAAATAAAACTTGATTTGTCATATATAACCTGAAATAAAACTTAATATGCCATATATAACCTGAAATAAAACTTGAAATGCTCTATATAACCTGAAATAATACTTGATTTGCCATATATAACCTGAAATAAAACTTGATATGCCATATTCAACATGAAATATATAACCCGAAACAAAACTTGATATGCCATATATAACATGAAATAAAACTTGATATGCCATATATAACCTGAAATGTACGGAGATGGCGTTAAACACCATTTAAAGGAGAAAAACGTTAATATGGATGCAACGTAGGAGTTGATGACCTTGCGACAGCAACTTACAACTTATGTTTAATACTGAGTTTAACAATACATAAGAATAACACCGTCAAAAATAAAGAAACTATAAGTCGAAAACTATATACTACATATATTAACTTTTTCAAGCATTCATATGTTTGTACATTGTGTAAAAACGTTGTTTTTCTTCTAAAACTAATTCCTTGGCTAAATTAACTGGATATGAATATGCAAAGTAGACTATTACAAAATCAAAGTTAACGATGGTTTAAATGTTCCCGCCTCTGGTGAAGAAATCCGACTTTTGTCTTAAGTCTGTCGACGTAACACGCCCACTGACGGTGTCAAGAGCCACCGTCCCCACAGTCGCTTGAATATAAAATAGAATTGTCTCAATGTAACACCGAATCAAGTAAATTTAAACGTTAATTGAGATGTTGCGGTTATTTAAGCTTGATGATTATTCAAATAGGCTTAATATAGCGCTTCTGTCACGCACTCGCTGCATTATAAAGGAAATTCTAAACTTTAAAATGTTAAAAATTACAATTCCGCTGTCGTTCATCATGCTGTAAGTAGACATTTACGACATGTGTGTTTCAACTTCTCAGACTTGTGGTGTCCTTTCAGCTATCACTGTATACCAGAGATGCATGAAATATCTCAAATCTGTTGCCCTGGAAATGTTAAAATATCAAATTCAAACTCACGCTTTTTCAAAAAACATCAACGGATTACTGACAGTATGGTAGACTTAATCAATACATGGGCGTCTCTTTACATCAACGACCAAGACGATGTTTGTAGGATTTGGTATGATAACATTGATTGCATAGTAGTTTTATAAATTCAGGGATTTCTGTATGGAGTCCGAATGTTGCCACTTGATTTCGTTGCCTTAGTATATTGCCAGTACCTTTATATGCAGACGCTGTCGTTGGATAAAGTTGTTGGCCAAGAATTTCCATGCTTTAGCTTTTGTGTACATTGTTTTCACATGATTGCATTTTTTACATAAACTCATAGTAATATGAGTATAAACACATATTTTTTATATTTTAAATAGACACGTCACACCTTTATCCAAAAATAACATGCTCTATGGGATCAAACAGTTCCGTCCTTAACCGGTAAACAGAAACACCAAATCAAACAAACCAATATGAAAATTTTGTTTAAAGTAAAAAAAATGTGTAATTAAGCGAACTATCATATCCAGAAATAACACGTTAATTACCAACACAGATGATTTGTAACTTGCGAAAATGTTCAACATGTCATTTGCATCCGTTTTCAATTTTTGCTGCCCTTTTTTTTCTTGTCCCCATAAATATTCGTCTTCTTGCCTTTTCAAGAAAAGGATTTGATGACAGAATAATAAAACAGAGCGAATCCCAGAGGGAAAGACAGTTCCATTGGCCTATTATTGGCGGATGACATTGTCACCTTTCAATTTTCTAACCAAAGTCAAGTCTATTAAGGGAGTCAATCAAGACAGATGAGTCAACTTAATTTCCCGAGATTGCTTCTGTGTGTCCATGGTATGGACGATTTTCGTGTATTATGATGTGAAAAAAGGCTGAATGTCTGTATAATGCAGCAGATTATAACCCAGAGCACGTCTCAAACGGTAGAACGTTTTAAAAACATTGGTTTTATTTGTACAACAGCATCAATCCATTATAAGGATGTGACACACTACTCAAACAGGCATAGTAATGACAGATACGTGTTATTTATACTCTAAACAGTACAGACTAAATAACAATAAGATATAAAGAAGATATAGCAGCACAAATACAATCAATACATAGATTAATCATTGTCATAAATAAGAATATATATTTCAAACAGGACACGTAGATTGTAATTAAACACATTCGCGATAATAGCCTACACAAGCACAACCAAAACACGGAATAGCCATAGTTGTAATAAATGCATATGATAGCCTACTTAAGCACAACCAAAACACGGAATAACCATAGTGGTAATAAATGCATATGATAGCCTACTCAAGCACAACCAAAACACGGAATAGCTACCAAAACACGGAATAGCCATAGTTGTAATAAATGCATATGATAGCCTACACAGGCACAACCAAAACACGGAATAGCCATAATTGTAATAAATGCATATGATAGCCTACACAAGCACAACCAAAACACGGAATAGCAATAGTTGTAATAAATGCATATGATAGCCTTCACAAGCACAACCAAAACACGGAATAGCCATAGTTGTAATAAATGCATATGATAGCCTACACAGGCACAACCAAAAACACGGAAAAGTCATAGTTGTAATAAATGCATATGATAGCCTACACAAGCACAACCAAAACACGGAATAGCAATAGTTGTAATAAATGCATATGATAGCCTTCACAAGCACAACCAAAACACGGAATAGCCATAGTTGTAATAAATGCATATGATAGCCTACACAGGCACAACCAAAACATGGAATAGCCATAATTGTAATAAATGCATATGATAGCCTACACAAGCACAACCAAAACACGGAATAGCAATAGTTGTAATAAATGCATATGACAGCCTTCACAAGCACAACCAAAACACGGAATAGCCATAGTTGTAATAAATGCATATGATAGCCTACACAGGCACAACCAAAAACACGGAATAGCCATAGTTGTAATAAATGCATATGATAGCCTACACAGGCACAACCAAAAACACGGAATAGCTATAGTTGTAATAAATGCATATGATCGCCAACACAAGCACAACCAAAACACGGAATAGCCATAATTGTAATAAATGCATATGATCGCCAACACAAGCACAACCAAAACACGGAATAGCTATAGTTGTAATGAAGGCATATGATAGCCTACACATGCACATTCAAAACACAGAATAGCCATAATTGTAATGAAGCCATATGATAGCCTACACAAGCACAACAAAAAACATGGAATAGCCTTTATTGTTATGAAGGCACATATTAGCCTACACAAGTACATCCAAAACACGGAATTGCCATAGTTGTAATGAAGGCATATGATAGCCTACACAAGCACATTTAAAACACGGAATAGCCATAATTGTAAGAAGCCATATGATAGCATACACAAGCACAACCAAAACATGGAATAGCCTTTATTGTAATGAAGGCACATAGCTTACACAGGCACAACCAAAACACGGAATAGCTTTAGTTGTAATAATGCATATGCTCGCCAACACAAGCACAACCAAAAACACGTAATAGCCATAATTGTAATAAAGGCATATGATAGCCTACACAAGCACAACCAAAATATGGAATAGCCATCATTTTAATAAATTAATATGACAGCCTACACAAGCACAACCAAAACACGGAATAGCTTTAGTTGTAATAAATGCATATGCTCGCCAACACAAGCACAACCAAAAACACGTAATAGCTATAAGTATTATAAATGCATATGATAGCCTGCACAAGCACAACTAAAACACGGAATAGCCATAGTTGTAATAAAGGCATATGATAGCCTACACAAGCACAACCAAAATATGGAATAGCCGTCATTGTAATAAATTAATATGACAGCCTACACAAGCACAACCAAAACATGGAATAGCCATAACTGTAATGAAGGCTGATATTAGCCTACACGCACATCCAAAACACGAAATTTCCATAATTGCAATAAATGCATATGATAGCCTACACAAGCACAACCAAAACACGGAAAAGCCATAATTGTAATAAATGCATATGATAGCCTACACAAGCACAGCCAAAACATGGAATAGCCATAATTGTAATGAAGGCACATGGTACCCTACACAAACACAACCAAAACATGGAATTGCCATAATTGTAATAAATGCAAATGATAGCCTACACAAGCACAACCAAAACATGGAATAGCCATAATTGTAATAAAAGCATTTGATAGCCTACTCAAAGTGGAAAAACCATATTTGTAATAAAGGCATATGATAGCCTTCACAAGCACAACCCAAACATGGAATAGCCATAATTGTAATAAAGGCATTTGATAGCGTACACAAGCGCAACCAAACACATGGAATACCATAATTGAAATAAAGGCATTTGATAGCCTACACATGCACAATCAAAACATGGAATAGCCATAATTGTAATAAAGGCATATAGCATACAGATGAAGAGACGGAAACGGTCATCGCATAGGAACGCTCAGTAGCAAAACTGCTAATGAGAAGCTTAAACATGCACCCAACCTTGCTCTCCCCTCTGTCAAACCATTTACAAAGGAGCAGTTTCAGTCACCGCCTTTAAACGGACAGACGCAAAAACACTGATTGAGGAACTTAAACACGGATTTTACAGGCGCCCAACCTCACTCTTCTCTTGGTAAAACTGTTTCCACGGGAGCAGTTTCATTGCACGCTGGCCACATAACAGCACATTATGCTTATGACGTGTTCCACCAATGTACAGCAAAGTACAGCAGAGTATAAAACTTATATATATATACAACGCATTTTTTAACCTCTATATAATAGATCGCAGAACTGCATATTACTTAGATGCAATCCCAATACCTCAATTGATAAATGACAGTACATCACACATGAATTAATTCTTGGAATGTAAACATTTTTCCATTACCGATGAAAACATAAATTCAGTTCAGCATTCATACAATGTTACCTTAAACAAGCTTTAGACATTTTTACGTGCCGCAATGTAAATAACATAAAGTTCATGATATACGTGTACATAATTTTCCTTGTGCATGCAAGTCACAATATAGTGCGTGCAATGGTGCCTCAGTTGGTGGGTTTGTTGTATTTATAATTACATACGTTGATGTATAATTCAATTTTGTTGTTATTCGCACAAGCAGAATGGTTAAGAATATTCTTGGAATCTGACAATTGCGTGTGTGAGTTTGACCTACTATACCAATTGTTAAATGTCTTCCATCGCTCATCGTATGTGCGTACTGCGCAAAAATGTTTGTATTCTTTGGTAGTTTAAGGGGAGTATTAAGGATACACTTAAAACTCAAAATTTAAAACTTACATTCCCTTTCTTTATGGTTGTGCTAGTTTGGGGGCTTGGTTCTTTGAATCCTTCGTTCAGTGTTGGATATATATTTTCTTTCTTTCTTTCTTTGTCTGTCTGTCTGTCTTTCTTGTGTCTGTGTATGTGTCTGTCTGTCTGTCTGTCTGTCTGTCTGTCTGTCTGTCTGTCTGTCTGTCTGTCTGTTTGTCTGTCTTTGTTTACTTTATGTTATGAAACAACAAACTTTATTTAATTCGATGAATGCAAAACCTCTTTACCAATGAAAGTACATACACAAACTGATTTAAATTAAAAGAAAGTGTTAAACATCCTAAACGAAACTCGCTTAAATAGTAGAAAAAAGGTCTAAGCACTTGAAAGTTCATTGCTAAATTGTTGAATAAGAACACATTTATAAATATAACTAGAAAATAAATAAAGAAATTACCTAGATACATCAGTAGTCTTTGATAGAACAACACTGTTTCTTGCTTTTATTTCATTGTGACTTGATAATATGCTTTCATTTCTGTATTCTGTGGAATAACTTCCAACGTTATATGTGTTATACCATCATGTTATATTTTTAATGTGACTTTATAACTTGCTTTCATTTCTGTGGAATGATGTCCAACATTATATGTGTTATGTGTCAGACCATCATGTTATTTTTAATGTGACTTTATAACTTGCTTTTATTTCTGTGGAATAACTTCCGACATTATTTTCGTTATGTGTCATACCATCATTTTATTTTAAGAATTCTTCTATAAATAAATCATCTACAACTTGTGGCTGTACCGTAACAAACAGTATAGCCGGTGACTCATTTCCAATCTTTTCATCTTCACCATGCAGTGGCATTTTTTCCAATAACTCCATGAGTATAAGAAATGTATCTCGCTGAATATTAGCAGTCAATTTGAAACCAATTTATCTGCTTTAGAACCGCGTCTAATTAGGCTTTCTTTTGATTGATACCCTTCCGCGTGGTCTTCGTAACTCCAGCTATACATGAACCAAATTGAAATCAGATTTATTTGCAGCAATCAATATTTTGCACATTCATCACGAAGGCATCACAAGTGTCATGATAATATTGCATATATCCCATTCAGTTCAATTCAACTTAATTCATTTTGTGTCAGTTTCATTTAGTCCAGTTCAGTTCAGTTTGGATCCATTTGAATAATGAATGAACGAATTAATGAATTGTATTGGTAATGCAATTTTATTTGAATTGGCGTTATTAATTTAATGAAGTTTAAAGTTATACGATTAATTTTAGTTCCATTTAATATTTAAATAAATTCATTTAAATGTTGAATGAACGAATTAATAAATCATATTCATAATTTAAATCATGCCTTATATAGTCGATGTAATTTGATGCATTTTTCAATGTTATTTTAATAAAATTTTCAATTCATTTAAAAATAACATTTAATTTTATTCAGTTCCATTGTCTGAAGAAGTTAAAATGTAAATACTACACATAAATACAGTGTTGTATCTACATTTATCATTTGCCTATTTATTGAGTCGAACTGAAAATATAATGCTTCTTTTAAAGCTACACTGTCTTCATATGTAAATGATGTCTTGATTAAATCAAATTAATAATAATTTCACTCGTATTGAAGTTACTCAAATTACTTTTGTTTTAATAAATGCATTATCTTGATAAAAAAGTAAATATAACTAACATATATTTCTCTGCTTCTTGAATTAAGATAAGTATACGCGAATCAGTATGATGGAACTTGACTTTTTAATTGTTATGCAGATAGTCGCGATGTGTTTTAATGACCGAGATATTCGTTTTTCCAACCATGAATTGTTTTTAAATTTGTTAAGATTATACTTATAGCATCTACACAAGTATTAAGCTAATAAATGGTTGATGAACACTTCACCTGTGATTCGTGAATAATTAAATTACTACAAAAATAGCAATTGTGATTCATTTAGATAAAAAAATGCTTTAGAATTAAATCATGAAGTTTGGAATAACACACTTTAGCAAACATTTCCAGGTCATATTAACCGTGCACAAGGCAAGTGAAAATGATACAATTTATTTGAATCATACGGACAGTGTTACCACTTATATAAATTCCATTTTGTCAGTAAACATAATTAATGTTTACTATATAAATAGTTTTGAAATATCCATCATGAAAAAATTACACATCTTATCAAATGAAATTTACTCCACAAATATAACACATTTACAATAATTTTAAATAAAAATTTATTATGTATTCACTTTGAAGGATAACACGAGGACTAATAACAACAAAGTACCCTACCTAATTTAACGGTGTAATGTGCTAGATAATATATAAACAGAGCATGATGGCATAGACAAAATGCATCAATTATTTAAATACACGTATAAGGAATTAATAGTACCTGAACATTCAACACATACAATATAGTAAACTATTAACATTGTTTTAATAGGGTCAGGGTTTGAATCTTGTAAGAGATTGCACTACTAAAAGAGAAGCATTTCTCATATAAAATATCTTATTTTAAAGTGTTTGATATATACTAAAATATAAAGCCTAGCAGATGCATCATATTTATTATTTTTTTAACATATTAAAGCTGTGTTTTAAATGTATTTTCTGTAATGAGTGTCACAGAAAAAATGCAGAACAATTGACAAGGCATTTGAATAACACACATTCCTCACTATTAACAACTCACTTAGAGCCGTTTTTTAACATACAGTTGTCCAATATTGT
This sequence comes from Panopea generosa, assembly GCA_029582155.1. Taxonomy (NCBI): domain Eukaryota; kingdom Metazoa; phylum Mollusca; class Bivalvia; order Adapedonta; family Hiatellidae; genus Panopea; species Panopea generosa. Next base: position 11,461,516 of record CM055901.1, on the reverse strand, counting down.
ATAACTGATTTAACATAATTCCCAAAAGTTTAACCTTACACATATCAACACAAGAGTTATGTTAAAACGATGTACCTAAACAATGTTTTGCCAATCATAAAAAACAGAGTTGTTTCAAAATGTTTTCCCTACGTATTACTATACTGGAGCAACTGAATAAAAACACAACGTAAGTTCCATTAGTTGTTAATGAAAACAGAATGAATTTCACGAATAAGTCGGGTTATGATAGTAGTTATAACATATAAACAGATGGGAATCTCAGTGTTGTTAGAACAATATCAGCTGATAAAATGATCACTTGGAAGCAAATAATGCAAACAAGAAAAGTAACCAACAGAATTAGATTCTTTGAGTCTTTTAATGATGAGAAATAAATATGCAAGACCATAAGCACTCAATTAAACAGTAGTCTGTAGAACGGACCCAGCTCTCCTGATTGGGTTCGTTAAATAGCAATTATGAGAAAGCCACATTGAGCACATTGATTGGTCAGTTGCTTCAACTGAAAGTTTGAATGACATCACAGTTTATTAAGCGTTCAAATGCTATGAATTGTGGGACATGCATAGAACTCCCTGCCTTTTCATTGGGGTTGACAATCCCGATTCGGGTGATATCAGGTTCTGGGATAGACTAGTTAAAGGTATTCCATTTTTTTGAAACGCTGAATCGGTTACACGTTCTTAAAGCCCCAACTGTCATATCAAAGCAGCAAGATGGCTCTGGAGAAGGTTTTATATACTTCAGTATATGATTCAAGCCAGAGAACCTTTTTCAAAATTTCCCTGTCATATGTTAAAAATGTGCATACTACTAGATTGTTAGTAATACTAAATTGGCTAAAATAATTTCCAGAAAGTGTTTCTTTTATGCAGTTTGATGAAGAACTTTAACTCCAGCTGTCAAAAGTTTGAAATTTGAGGGAGATGCACTCTATACACATGTATCTGTGTTACCATCAGCAGATAGCCTAGTTTAACGTTGTAATTTGATAGTCTTTTCTTACAAACATTTACTACCCTGGCAGTTAGGTATAGGGTTTAAGGACCAAAAATTATACCGACACGTTATAAAAGTACGTGACAATTTTACAGTTTCTTTTTCTTAATATCTCTTAACATATTTCCATTATTGAAAGCACTGTTTTTGTTATAAAAAAGTAATTGTTAACACCTTTGCGTTGATGCAATATAAACCTTTGACGTAAACTGCCAAATCAGATATAAAACATAAGAAGTAAGTGTGATACATGTTATAGATCTTAAAGTAACAGGGGAAAAAACAAACTATATACTTATCCAACAAGAGAGATAGCATTCAAAGAATATAGCCCCTACAACGGCACAAGCCTAAATAATACAAAGAATTAAAACTACAATACATACAAGAATAAATGACAACAACGGTAGAACAACCGAAACAGAACATAAAGCAAGTAGTTTTAAGATTGAACAAATCACGCAATAAAATTGACAATACTTACACAATATTTTTATATAAATTACCAAACAATATAAAGAAACTAACTTACATAACTAAACATCTATTTAAGAAACAGCACCAGATTTACTTACATGTGCTTCGTTCAGTTTTACTTTCATGGTAATGAGTTCATTTTCCGAAGACACAGAGGTGCCACTAGTTGTTAGGGAAAACAGAACGATTTTCACGAATGAGTCGGATCCTCATACTGATGGTAACGTATTAACATGATCAATGGGCTGTATGCTGTTTTGGTTTCTTTCTAATTTTACTCTAAGCTGCTAGTTTGAAGAATCTGGTTGCAGTCGAAAAGTAAAGTAAACATTTCGTGAATGAATATTCCAAAAATAGTTTTCTGTGCAATTTAACTGTAGGACAGCATCGTATATTTTGATGTATTAAGATTTAACAAAGACTTAACATAAATGGTTACAGTGACGGTTTCAGATACAATTTTAAATTACAAAGACACTCACTCTGTTGTAAATAAATAAAACACAGACTCAGCGAAACGTTGAAATAAAACATATTCATATAGGAAGAAAGACGAAACTTAAATGAAGGACCTTGTTTAATTAAATATACGCATCCAGTGCTGACCTTAAATGATTGGTTACACTGTGACGTAAATAAGTGTGTTGGAGCCGACGGTTCGACAAGAGAAGAGATCAAAAAGCATAAAACGAATTACATCATACTGACTCGAAAATGGAAAAGTGGAGGTTGAATTTTGATCATTTCGAACAGAAAAACGTTTAAGCAAACAAATGGTTTGTATTAAGCAAGAGGTATACACAAATATAAGAAGTTATCATCCTCTAATAGGAGACATTAATTATTAACATCAAATGGACAAAGCCACAACAGCATAAAACAAGAAAACAATAAAGGAATGTTTATTCTATTTCAAATATTACTTTATATGGAAATTACCATACTAACATTACCTTATATTTTGATATTTACTTTTTCAAAGACTTTACCAACGTGGTGACAGTGGCGGTTACAATTAAATAACACACACAAAAGGAAATTAGGAAACATCACCATGCCCAAATAGAAGACGTTGCATTGAAATTTTCCAACCACCACATCTGAACAAAAGAAATGGCAAGGTCCAAAACCCAATCCCCCACCATACTATAGAAATTGATATTTCTGTATTTTAGATATTATTCCTAATTCTTTTAAAAAATCTATTTCTTTTAATATTATGTTGTTTTTCTCAATGCAATATCATCAAAGTGTGCATGTACAACGAAAATATGTTGACTTTTCCTTCATTATGAGTCATTTTAGGTAAATATGTCGTGTTTTAACAGTAATGGCACTCTTGCCACCAAACAATATTTTACACATATTACACATATTACCCGTAGTGTTTCAGACAATGATTCGGATAGATATATGTGTGTGGCAAGAAAAGCATAAAATTAAAAATAAAATTTATATAATTTAAAAGAATAAAGTTTTTATATAATACAAATACACCACACTTTGCTAAATTAAGTATCTAAAATAAATGCATTTCAGAGGGCCGATATTGGGGCTTCGTGAACCTTGAACTTTCGAGTCGACACTCTTAACAACATTATCTAAAACAAAACCCATATAAGGCCAACTAGTGACTAATTGTAAAGAAATATGATTATGAAAATCAAATTTCTGAACATTACGGAATCGTTAATGATCCACGCACCCGTGTCATTAGGTTTTACCTACTTCTTACCGACGGCGAATTCATTTAGCGAAGACATATAAGTGCCATTAGTTGTGAGTGAAAACAAAATGAATCTCACTCATATGCTATGATATTGGACAAAAAAATCCTAATTGGCACTGACGGAGGACGATACTGAATTCTATACACGACATTAGACTATCATTGAATTATCAAATTTAATTATGCTTCCTTATAAATGAACCTCCATTTTCAAGCTTTTTGCCAAGTTTCTATTCAGATAGAACATTTCTTGTGATACACTCGCCGTTATAAGAGACGCCTTCAAAGTAACTGAATGAGTAAGTTCAAACGATATTTTATCAGTATCAAATTGAAGGATTCTGTTAAAAGCTTTGAGACATGATACTGTATTTAAAATGATTTTTATTTATTTTTTGTATTGATCATATTTGACAGTTAAAACTAGTCAACATTTTGCTAACAATCTTGAGTTTATTTTAAAAGCTGTACTCGATGAATCTTATGATTTTTTTGTGAGCTTTGTTCTATATAATTGAAATTGATTTTATCTGACAACATAATTACCTGTGCAGTGAGCAAACATTAGATCGAATATCAACTAATGAGCCGTCCGTTGGCATGAGGAAACCGTCAAAATTAGGATTTACTTCTGGCCATATTTGGTTTCAGAAAGGTTCGTAAATCATCTTAATATGATAACGTATTTTGTTATTCTTGTTCACGTGACCACAACTGCGTCACGAAGCAATTTCAAAATGACTAATACCAGCTGATAGGACGATTGTTTGGAAGCATAACCTATGTGAAGTAGAAAATAACAGAATCGGTTTAATTGAGTCTCTTCGCGCGCGCGCGCGCACACACACACACACACACACACACACACACACACACACACGTATTGTTTTAGTTTAGGCAAAAACTGTGATATTTCATCGGCATTATGTTTGCAAGCATTATGTCACTATATGAAATTCTGCAAAATAAAGAATAATTTAAACAAATATTTTATCTATAGTATCTGATTATTTATGCATCGTCTCATCTTATGGTGTGCCGGGAAGAGCGGGGTTGGGTGAAGCCATAAATTAGGTTTCAATTCTCTTATGACGGTTTTTTTAAACTGATAATTTCGAGGCTGTTCACAATCGATGTTATATAAATAAGTTTTAAACAAATAAATACCAGATGGACACTGAACGTACAGCGTTTAAGAAACACATACACAACAATACTCTTCTTTCACCAGAAAGCGCAAAAATATTTAGGGAGCGTCTCAAAGATTATATTAAAAATAGTATAAACAACGTCATGTTGCTGCTCTCTCATTTGCTTTACAGGTTTAATTGAGAAACAAATTGTGGTAGGCGCGCAAGAAAATGAATTTAATGGCAATACCTGTACACCATACAGTGGGTAGAAAACTAATTAAAGATGGTGATGCTTTGTCATATTCGTACCGTAATTCAGGAAAATCGGAAACATGTGCCATTACGGCGGAGTTCTATTTCATATAATCAAATAAATTCTCTGATTTACAAAGGAAAATTAAACGTGTCTTAGAATAGACCCTTACTAGCGGAGGTAATTTAAGGGGGTTTCTAATCAAGGGTGATATTCCGAGCGGTAAATCGTTCCAATAAGAAGAAAATAATCCTTGTTAAATTCAGCAATTGGATAGGATCGAAACAATAATACAAAGTTTATGCGATATTGGATTTCATAATTTTATAAATTTTGTTCTTCAACTAGTTTGTGTTTCATTAATTAGAAGAGCATAATCAATAATAATTTTACTTTTTTTTATGTTTGAACGAATACTGAAAGGTAAAAGCCAGTGATATTTTAGAACACTGTCTTAAATAGAACATAGCCGTATAAAAACATCCACACATATTCATATCTATTAAAAGATATTTTACCTATTCAAAGTATTTTACATTTTTAAGTAAAACATTTAAGATTTGTTTGTTGTCAAAGCGAAATGACTAAATAACTAAAAACACACAGAGAAGGCTTCATGGCATAAATTGATGCTGAAGTAAGACTCATCAGCAAACTCTTAACTGAGGATCTTCTGACAGCACACATGGTGCCATCAAGTCAATGTAATGTAAAATAATTACTAGCTCGAGTGGCTTTCCAAGCATAAAATAAACAACTACACAAAAACATTAGTGCATATGATATATTACATTTCATACTTTTAAAATAGTGATTTAAAATGAAGAAGATGATGATGATGAACGCTTATTCAGTTATAAAACAAGCAGTTTACCCCTAATTTCTTTCATCCATCAGTCACTGCCCTGGTGGATAGTATTTGTAGGAGTTGTTACAGTATATCTACTCTGTTCGGTATCCGTCAATTAAGTCACAGTCTGCTTGAACAGACTCATGATTGTTTACAGTTTACAAATGCATGACCTCACATGCTCCTATATTCAAATTTTAAATGGGTTGCAGTCAGAGTTAAATATTTTGTTGAAATGCAAATAAATCATAACTTCTTTTGAAAAATGTATTACTGCTAATTGAAATCATTATTCTTATATCATGACAAACCAAAGAGAAGCATTGCTCATTATGACATTTAAACAATAGTTCTCTGATTTGAAGCATGTTTTATATAAAAAGAAGACTATCCAGACCAATCTTGTGGCATCTTTTTCGAGTGGGGGCTTTAGTCGCCTTGTCAAGTGTGTTTGTTTGAATATTTAACATTTTATCTATTAACATTACTAGCATTTCCTAAGATTCTGAAAGGTTAACCAATACTCGAGCACATCAGTATTCACAAGTAACTGTTTTCCCCACTTGAATCTGCGGTGAGAGACGAATGACAGTGATACCCAATCATTACGGTGACTTTTACCAGGCGGGGATTCAACTCTCGCCGTGTGATAGTCAGACACGTTACCGACTGATCTATCCACACCCGGTGTGTAAATTAAGCCTTGATAAGGGACCAATAATATGATACTGAATTGATACCATGTAACTTGCACCGAAAAGCAATCTTCTGAAATAAAACGACATATGGGGCTGCAGCAGACTATTGTTCTATTTGATTATATATATTTTATTACAAGTTTTATTACATATTTTATCGCATATTTTATTTCATAATGTGGTTGGACAGCCTCTCTTTAAAATGCCTTGTTCACAATATGGTATAAACATGTTAAGTTTTGCAATAATCGATTCGCGATATGGTTACAGCAATTTTATATCTGTCCAGAAGTAAATGCATCAATTTACAATTCATTACAAAGTCATTTATTAAGCTCGTTAAATCCATTCATACTTGAATAAAGCGATCCATAAATTGTTCGAAATTCCATGCTAGTCATAAAACGGAAATAAAATGGGTAGAATTTCCAAAATATTAATTTTACATTATCTTGCCCCATTGTTGCGCAATCTATAATTTAGATGGGTTTAACAATCATATGAATGGACTGGTCTATTTACTTGAAATTTACACTCATGGCAGAAATTATGAATCATGTCAAAGACTGTTAATTGGAAATTGATAAATGTATTCTTAATTTGTGAAATCGCACCATGATAAGCATGCAGTCCTATATATGGACGATGTTATACTTTAAGAATCTGTTTTATACATAATTTAACCATATAAACATTTACTTAAATATTTCTTATTGATTTGAAGCGTTACATATAAGCAAATGCTCAAAGAGATACCTTGGTATTTAGATATAACAAAGGTTGTTGTTATTTGGGGAATATCTGTTTTGAATGTTTGTTAAAGCGCAGCGCTAGTGTAGTGGGTAGAATGTTGGAGGTTGCGAGTGCGAACTTCAGCTCAACCATGCCTCTTTAATCATAATACTAATTACTGGTTATACCCCGGTAGCAGACACATATACGAGCGGTTCATATGCTATATGCTTTGAGCATCGCAATCGAGCTAAGAAAAACCGGCATGAAGTCAAATAAATCTACTTAAACAAATGTGTTAATGCAGATTTGGGGGGGGGGGGGGGGGGGGGGGGGGCATATGCATATATCAGTAGTCTACCGTATTAAAAGTGTCTGTTAGTGTTATTGGTTGTTTACTTGAGATATTACTAATAATGTTGTACCT
>CM055901.1:11288840-11453715 GCA_029582155.1 Panopea generosa | reverse complement strand
AAGTAACCATTGCATGTATTGCTTTTAAATTTTACACAAGCCTTACGAGTCATCAACACTACTACAATAACTAAGATAGATAACTCTTGCATCAATATAATACAAACTATTGCTCTTGTTTGACTCTCGTTCGGCAATATTGCGTCTCGTTCCCCGTGTCAGAGACTGATGGATGTATTCACGTCACGTTTAGTGTTAGGTAATCGTGGACGCCCTGTAAGTCGACATACAGTCAGAAATCGGCTTAGAAAATGGGAAATTAGCTGCCGCAAGCCATACCGCAGTCTAGTTCTTACGCGACGTCATCGTCACCAACGTCTTTTTTGGCCCCGCAACCATCGCGGTCAGCGTTTGCAGAACGTAGTGTCTAGTAACGAGTCACGTTTCAACTTGTCGAACGCCGACGGACGTTTCCGTGTCTATAGACGACGTCATGAACGCTACGCTAATGATTGCGTTCTGCAGCACAACCGTTACGGTGGGGGCGGAGTTATGGTCTGGGCAGCCATCAACCATTAAGTCCCAACTCGTCGTGTGCCAAGGTAATCTCACAGCCAGGCGTTACATCAACCAGATATTACGTCTTGTGATTGTCCCTATGTTCCGCCAACGTCAAGGCCTGGTCTTCCAGCATGACAACGCGCCATCTCACGTTGCACGTGTCACCAGGAACTTTTTACAGACTCGCAACATTGACATCTTGCCTTGGCCGGTTACGTCAACTTCAACCGCAGCCTGACAAAGTCCAGGAACTGACAGCAGCGCTCCAACAGGAGTTGGCCAGACTCCCACGGTATCTGCTACGTGCTGGTGCGGTTCCATGGGACGACGTCTTGCTGCTGTGGTTGCCAGTAAAGGTGGCCACACGCGCTACGGATTGTGTCAGTGAAATTGCTCTGAACAGTCTATTGAAATTCATAATTTGAAGCATAATGCGTCCATGAAATGCGGTCTAATGAACCATTAATTCTCTTAAATGATGAAATTTGCGAATTGAATTGTTCTTTGTACAATGAGTTAGAATGAGGCGTTTCTTTTTCTCGTCAGTGTATGTAGAAGATCGGCGATACATATCTTACTTAAAACTTAGACGCTTACATTGGTTTAATTGATGCTGCCCAGAAATGTCCGGTGTTTACGGATATAACTGAAATCAGATATGCTAAATCATTTACGTTATTTTACGGGTCAGGTCTTATTCATAAATCGGCGAAAGTATGGAAATTTCGTACATGCTTTTGACAATAAGCAACAGTACTTTGCACGAGATATGATCCAGATAGTCACACCTCATGCTAAATACTACAATTATATCAGTTATTTATTTATTTAAAACGGTAGACTGTACAAATCACGAAGCTTTAACAAACGTGTAGTATTATAACTCTTCAATCAGTCGCAAACACACCAATACATGGGAGATAAATATGGCAGTAGCTTTCAAATTAACGTGCTGTAGTGATGTTTCTTAACACATTTTTGTTGATGATTTGCACGTGGTACGTGCGATGGATATGCATTCCAAAGGAGTTCATGTGCAATTTACTCATCACATGTAATGACATATTTCATTTATATAGTTATATTATTAATTACTACACTCGACCAATATCATATACTAGTAGTCTTTACGATTGATCTAGGTCCTCCATGGCGGGTGGTTTAAGGCACTTTAATCTCACCGCTAAGGTTGTAGGTTCGAGTCCCGCTCGCTCGAAATGCTTTATGTGAGACAGTTTACCAGTTACTTACATCAAGACGGTAGCTCTACTCAGATTCATTTTGAGGTGTTACTTTACTAATTGAACAAGATATGCCATATATAACCAGAAATGTGTTGAAAATTGCGTTAAACCCCATATAAAAAATCAGTGATCTTGTTTTGGTATTTCAGTGTTGCGTCCTTAGGTTATAAAGTGGATTTCGGTCCAGCTTGCTACCCAAAAGTTTGTCCGAAGCTAAAGATGACCGCTCATGGGTATGCTCCATTGAAATATAAATGGAAATATTCTACAAATAGTTTACCTACTGATCAATCATATACCATATTGCCGTAGATTATTTTTATATAATATCATACAAAATTCACCAATTCAGGCATTCAATGGATGTCGGATATTTGATTTTGATTACTTTTTTATTACGTGCTCGTTTAAATGAAAACGTTTTATAAGACACGTGTATGCTTTTCCGATTTTACGATGTTAACCATTTGTATGACGTTCATAAACGGCATTGTCCAATGAAATAGATTGAAAACAATCTGTTTTTAAGAGGAAGTGTTCCTTGCAATTAATACACCACTTACGTCATTGAAGATATAGTTTCATTAACCATTAAACGACACATAATAACTTCGTCTTATTGTTTCATTGTTCTTATTAAATAACACTTTATTCAAGTGTTTCCTAATAGCACCGGCATCATTTGCATGGGCTACTTTTGTATGAACCTTTTGGACTCTCTTTTAACGTCACTAATGTAAGTATTCTCTTGAGATATGAACTCATACTAGTTTAATTAAGCAATTAACTTGGTAAGAGTTAGTTTCAGTGAGGATATTCACTGTCCGAATACTATTTATGTTCCCAGTTTAGCACAATTCAACAAAAATAAGAAATAAAATTATACATCTCACTACACAGTTGTGCCGATTTTTTTGCCATTATTTTGCCATTCTTGTACTTAAAAAGTCCCCTGTAATTTGGTTTGAAATATTTTCAATATGGTTCATAGGGCCTGTGATTTTTTACTGCAGATGAGTAAAGCTGAAGCTGGTATAGCATATACTGAAATAAGACTCAACTGGTATTAAAACGTGACTTTTATAGGATTCTAACAGTTTATAATAATATCAAGCGGGTCAACAAACCAGTTATTGTGTATTTTATGTGCGGATACATTTCTGCTATGACCAAAAAATACGTTCAAAAAGAATATATGTGGAAAATATTTAACCATGGAAATCTTACTAGAATTTATGCTATAAAGAATAAAGAACAGAATTCAAGAGCGTAGTGATATCAAACGAACAAAATACAACTGTGCGCTTAGCCCTGGATATTCCCAACAGGATAATTACATTCAATGAACAGAAGCACAACATCAGTATAAACATAACCAACAATCAACAAAATCATAATAAAAAAGCAAAGGATAGAGGAAGTGACTACAAAATAGATCAGACAAAGCCATTATTGGAACAGCGCCGTTACCACCTCACTGAATGAGTGAAGTCATTTTTATGGCAACTTACGGCGAACGTCACATGAAACTCATAACAATGCATCAGCAAAACAATGAACAATGCTTCGTTTAATTCCACCGGGCTGCAGATGTTTTCATTTGGAAATAAAGTTCACTTTATCTACATAGTTCATTAAGACAAATCGCAGTAGAAATGTTAATAGTAAGTAATGCAAATAAATGTAAAGTAAGTAATAATGGAAGATTTAACAAGGTCTACGGGTGCACCAATTTCTATCTTTTTATTAAACTACATGAAATTTAAAACGATAAAGCGTAGATATATTTGAAGGATATATCAACGTCAATGTCACTTTAACAGCAAATATAAGACTCGAAGGTTTTCTCCTATATGGTGTGTCGGTATTGTCGACTTCGACTCAGTATCAAACATCACTGATCAAGAAATCAAGTTATCAAATTCGATATGATTGATTTTGTTTTATATATTTCAAAAATATCAATCTTTAAATAAATATCACCCTAAGGAAGCTGAAATGTGTGCTTTTTGTAGATTATCAAATTAAACATATGCACTTACTTAAACATTACGAATTAATAAAGTTAATCACCCTTTGCACTAGTTTCGTTCTCGTCGAATCAGATAAGGTTCCGTATTAAAAAAATATGCCATGAACAAAATGTAATATACCACTGACAATTCTCATCAGTTTCGATCAAACATAATATAATAATTTCTAACGTATGAAGTTAAATTGTTGCGGACCACTTCCAAGCTCTCGTGTAATCCATCAGTCAATTTAAACACAGTTGCATCCGTTTGATCAGTTACTTTGATAGTTATGTTTGAATGTTAAACATAGTTATGAACAACATGTTGTTTTGGTGGAGCTATTGGGCGACTGCCATATTTGTAGGAATATTTGTAGAATTAGCTGAATGCAGATTGACTGGGAAGGCACGTTTATCACGTATAGAAGAACGGCTTGGACTGATTGAAGTTCGTCAAAACTCAGAAAGCAGTTTTCGACAACAGGACACAGATGTATTGTTCGAAAAGCTTGAGAAAATTGAAAGAATGCTTAATGATACGATACATTTAAATAGTGACAACAATGGAGCAGATTCATTTGATGATGACAACGTCGACGACAAAAGTCTTGAGGATGAGAGAATATCGATGTGGAGATCGGGGTGGGATAGAAAACTCGAAAACTTGTTTAAGGCATTTAAAGATGAAAAACATTTAAATGCAAGAATCCGGCGACAAATTCCTGATATTGAAAACAAGTTGAATGAATGTATACTTGGTACAGCTGGGTTAGCTAACAGCGTGATGAATATGTCAATGGGCATTGAAAATGCAAACAAATTAGTTATTGGTGTAAGTCACTTGATCGACCGAAATGATGCATCGTTTAATAAAATAGACAACTCTATAACTCAGTTAATTGATAAAGTGGATAAAACAGTCACCCTGCTTTCTGCAAGAGAAAAACGAGCTTACTCATGTCTTGATCTCTATAAGAATGGGCATCGAAAAAGTGGTATTTATAATGTATACCCAAACAATAGACAATCACCAATCCCAGTGTATTGCGACCAGAAAACTGACGGCGGTGGGTGGACTGTATTTCAGAGAAGAGAAGATGGAAGTGAGAACTTTTACCGAGGGTGGCTTGACTATAAATTTGGATTTGGAAACCCTGATGGAGAATTTTGGCTCGGAAATGAATATTTGAGTTCTATGGTGACTGAATGTTGTCATGAACTTCGCATCGATTTGGAAGACTTTGAAGGCAATCGTCGGTACGCAAAATATGCAGCATTCAAAATTGGCACGAAAACAGAACACTATACTTTAACTGTGAGTGGATATAGTGGTGATGCGAAAGATTCGTTCAGTGACCTATCAAGTTATAAATTCAGTACAAAGGATAAGGATAATGATGTTTATGGCGGAAGCTGTGCTCAGATATATAAGGGTGGTTGGTGGTACTCTAAGTGCCATGGTTCAAACCTGAATGGTTTATACCATATTGGCAAACACACTTCGTATGCTGATGGTGTGAATTGGAGTTCCTGGTTGGGTTACCATTACTCATTGAAAAATGTGCAAATGATGTTCAAATAAAGAAATTGAACAGTAGGGTCTCACTTACCAACTATCTCCCTTTAGTGACGATAGCAAGAGTATTGCGTTCAAGAGCTGTGTCAATCTGTCGTGCATTATTTTTGTTGAAAATGCTTAAAATGGTCATATTGCTTTGTACATATGAAAACATTGGGACACTTTCGTGGGTTTTATTCTGTCTTATTTTAACGACATTGGGTATTGTTGGATGAAGGTATAACAGTTTAAAGATGCGTAGTGATACACTGCCACAAATTGGCAAAATTGTCAAAAGTGAAGGGGTGTCATCAAAACATCAAAATTGTGAAAAAGCAAACTGGTCAACTGCATTTTACCCCTGTATATTTGGATAAACAAAGGACAATCTATGGAAACAAGACACTTTTAGAACGTTTTGCGATGCGTTTAGTGTTTCAAGAGTGCATGTTTCTATATGTAGAACTGGTATGTGAGGCGTTGAATGAACAACCGTTGGCCCATTACCATACTCGCATGTGACAATACACGGATTTCAATTTAGTCTGTATTACAAATTTGATTATTTCAAGTACTTTGTTTGATGATTGCTCATACTATGTGTACATTTTTATCTGAAACTACAATGTATGGAAAATGTATGAAATATATTAGAATATATCTTAAGATTCAAATACGAGGATTAGCGATTCCGTAAACATGATTAAAGGTCCCCAGTGGCAGTCAAATATACACACATACTAAAAAAAGTCGAAAGAATTGCTAACTCGCCGCCTGATATTTTATGTATTGTCTAAAGAGTATCAAAGCAATTTCTTTGAGAGTTGGACTTGAATAAGAAAGAACATATAGGCTTTGCAAAATCAATGCATAAGTGTTATATACAGATTCTGACAACGCTTCTCCTCAATATTTTGACCAATATATTGAATATACAAAAGTGGCGGGTTATCTATTCTGTTCAGTATACATGTGTTAGGAAGCTGCATCATATTCCCTTACTACACAGAACACTAGTACGAGTCATTTCTGAAGAACAATCGTTCTACAGGAACCAAACTTACACCGCTTCTATATACAACTACAAATTCTAGGACCGTGCAGTGCCAGAACCTACGACCAACTGGTTTTCGAATAACATAAGAATTGTTAAATAATCGCGATTCCATTCTTTTATACAATGGATTGAGAACCAGGAGCCGGGTTCACCAAACACTGCAATCAAAGATTTTCCTTAATTTAAAAAATTCTTAATTTCTCTCAATAATTACTTGAACTTATACATATATGAACACAAGGAACTGATATCAGAACAAATCTTTACTCATTGGTAAAGGATATCATTATCAGCGTAAATGAAGCAGTATTTCAAAAAATTGAGTTGAGGAAAATCTAAAGTTGAGATGTAAAGTTAAACTGATACCTGGTTTTTGTTTCACTAACGTATTTAAATATTTATTTATATACTCAGAAATGAAAAAATTGTGATCATGATTTAGGCTCTTTCCAGAAAAAATACATTGATATCATTATATTCATTAAAGACTATTTTCGTAATCAGTTAAATTTAAATTTTGAAGTCTTTAAACAAAACAATGTTGGTGAAACAGAAACCATGTCGCTTGTTTGAATACCGATGAAAACCTGATATTTTAATAAAAAAATATAAAACAATTTGGTGATTTAATGATAAAAAACAGATCCATCAACTCGGTAATGAAGAATTTCAAATCGTTTCTTATCGGTCTCGTAGGCAGTGAGCAGTGAGGTAATGTATTATTTGACGTGACATCACGCTAGAAAATGTACAAACACAACCGACGTGTTAATTAGTATCAATTTCATACTTTTTTAATTGCCTTATCGATCAATTTTATAACCTTAAATAAAATTCTAAGTGTTTCTTTTTCCTGTTTTATCTTACAACTGTATGCTTCGTTATTGATTAGTTAACATCAGTTGGTACATGTACCTGTACATTATTTTACATTTCTATAACTATAAACAATGTTATATAATTAAATAGATTCAATGCAGGTGTAAAAACACTTTTGCGAGATGATTTTTTACCTTACTTTTATTCCGGTGCGACTTACAAATTTGATTCTATAATATATAAAAACTTTTATGAAAATATGCTATTGTTCTTTTATTCTATGACGTACTGCATTTCTTATGGGTGGACATTTTAACAGTAAGGAGAGAAAAATATGCAGACAGTCTAGAACACGAATCCAGGACCTTTCCCTTACCTAGCGAATGCTCTACCAAATGAGATTACCGGACAACTGACATACGTTTCCCTCCTTATGTTACGTACATACTGTGACGTATCCCTCCCCTCCCCCACCCATAAATTTGATGTTCGTTCGCGAATTTCCATAGAGACCACAGAATCACGTGAATCTTTCTCGGAATATATACAAGTCACAGTGTGATGCATCAACACCAACAATAGTTTTAAAACAATTGTTAGTAGCCAAAACTCCTCTGATAATATGTACCCAGAAGGAGGCTTCTGATATTTAGCGATCACGACCGGAACGATACCTAAGAATAACGGGGACCATTTAGTCTGTAGATTATGAGCAGCAATGGGAATACCTCAGAAATAGGCACTTGACCTAAAGCGTGAGCGACTATCGCAGCGCCCACTGACAACGTGGCGTTGTTTGTCCAGATATTACAATGTATTACAATGTAGTATTTACTTTCGCTTGTCTATGGAAAATGGCAGTCCTGGAAACAATATCGATCGCTGATTGGATTATCTTTGATTGATAAACTGCTTTAGGTCAATTGAAATAACAACTTAAATGTAATGAGACTGCTTATGTATTATACAAATGATTGTATGACCGCAGCGTGGTCTAGTGGTAGAGCGTCCGCCTCGCATGTGGAAGGTCGTGAGTTCGATCCCCGACCGGGTCATACCAAAGGAATTGGTATTAGAAGCTTCCTCGTTTGACGTTCAGCATTTAGAGGAGAGTTCTAGGTCTGGTTGGCCCGGTGTCAGTATAGTTTGACTGGGTGGGGTATCATACCATGTGTTAGCGGCATGATACTCCAGTGTGGCAGCGCTCAGAATACTGTCTCAGGTAAACACCGTCGCGATATGACTGAATATTTTTTGAAAGAGACGCTAAACGCCATACAACAACAACAATACTGGTTGTGTTTTTAAAGATGCATAGCCATTATCTGACGATATTTATTTCATGATAAAGAAACAGCTTGCTTATAAATGACAAATGTTTTCGTGAATTATCATGGCATTTAAAGCATTCATAACATCCGATACATCTCTTACACGTGAATAAATCTCTTTTAAAATCTATATTACTGATCAGTAATTCTATTATGCAAATTAGCTTCTTCGCTGAATAAAATTATCGTAAAATGTCCGATTCAATTGTATATTTTCGTCCAGTGACGCCATCCGTCAGTATTAGAACAATCGCCTATGTGCAAAGATATAAATGTACATATGGAAATATAAAACTACAAAATAAATCCTATGACGGGATTCCAACTCGGATTGCCCGACCGACAATTCGCCTGACATAACCACTGCACTATGTAGAAATATGACAAGATCGGCGATACATATCTAACTTAAAACTTAACCGCTTACCCGGGTTAATCGATGATGCACAGAAATGTCCGGGTGTTTACAGATATAACCGAGGTCAGATATGCTAAATCATTTCCTTATATCACGGGTCAGCCGTAATTCACATAAAGGCGATAATAGCGAGTTTAAATACATGTTTTTGATGATAGGCAACGGTATTGTGCACCAGATACGATCCAGATAGCTACAACTCATGCTAAATAGTACAATCATACCAATCATTAATTGATTTAAACAGATTATGACGCTTTAACACTCGTGTAGAATTACATCTCAACACACCAATGTATGGGAGATAACTGTGATAGTAGCGCCAAAGCATACTTGCTGTAGTAATGTTTCTTTAAAGAGTTAATTGTTCATAATTTGTATGTGGTACGTAGGACGAAAATGCATTCAAAAGGAGTTGATGGAATGTCTTATTTCACCAACGTTCAGCAAATTAAGTTCATTTCTTATAGTTATATTATTAATTACTACACTCGAATTATACTACATACTAATATTCTTTATCAATAATCTTGGGTCCTCTGTGGCCAAATGGTTTAATTCGCCGTTTCAAGTTCTCATATACCTCACAACTGAAGGTGCAGGTTTTAGTCTAGCTCCCTCCAAAATCGTAATGACGCGACGTCAGAAGTTGAGGTTTACGCCGATTTTAGGGTAACGCGGGGAATAAAAAAACTGTTCATACGGTTGAATAATCATAATATATAAACATTTTTTTTTTTTTTTTTTTTAATTAAGTTTATTTTTTTTTACAATACACAAACATTTTTATACCAAATTACAGATAATTTATTTTCTTTGTAATTGTAATATCTTTATTAACCATCGTGTAACACGCTTTTGCGTCAACAGAATAACACAGTGAGAGATGTAACAGAAATTATCAAGTGGTAAGAGTTAATAATAGAGTTTAGGATAAAAACGGAGCCTAATCGTTTTAAGAACACGTATGGCGTTGAGACTTACACAGACGGAAATGATGTCAAAAACGAGATTGCGGCAACAAAAGAAAAGACAGAAAAGTATAATTTAAAACTATAGAAAACTATGAGTGTTTTGGTTAAAAGGGAATGAAGAAAACCATGGCTAAATACCAAATTCATTTCACTTATCAATTTTTCAACAAAACAACACTATATGTACATTTTAAAAAACGTGTTTTCTTGTTTTTTATGAGGATATTCGTAAAATTGAAAAAGAAATTAAGTTTAAAAAGTTTGAATGGAAATACGATTTCTAGTAAAAATGTCACAAATTATGAAAAACGTGTATTGTTAATTACACTACTAAGTTTCTCATTCAATAAAATGTTTCCTATTAAACTTATATCAATATTATTTTAATCACATAACAGTGTTTTTTTAAAAAAAAACAACATGTGGTAATATTATCTCCAACGCATAACAAAGTTATAACAGTTTATTGATTTCTAGTAAAAATGTCACAACGCTAATTTTTAAATCGACCTGACATAGCGTGTTTTCGAGAAAATACGGTTTTAAGGAATATAAATATATAGCCCATATCTTACCATCATTTATTCTTTATGTTTTTGAGAAAAAATATCAAAACATTCAATTTGAATATAGATGACCATCTATCCATTTTGAAAGTACTAGAGGAACACGATATTACTTTGTACATTGTATGTATGTAGACGATTGCAGATTACGCAAATCCATTTGATTCAATCATGTCATTTGACATGTGGGCTAATGTGTACCGTTATGTTTTGTTATATACTTCAGTGATATCGGCACAATGCATTGTTATAAATTTTTTATATTGTACAATAAAAACATCAAATCAAGTGTTAACGCACGTTATTTTTAGTTTTAATCAAAATTAACGTAGATTTTGACGTTCGTATTTTACGACGTTTTTGACGTTACACTTCAACTTAGCTTCAACTTCTGACACGAAATCAATATAAGACAGATTAACAGTTACTTTTTGAAAGGCGCAGATTCATTCCGAGGTCTTCCTCCACCAATAAAACTGGATATGCCATTAATGCTGAAAGGATAAAGAAACGCAGGGTAAACATTTGAGGTGATTTAATGTTATGTATTTGAATGTTATAGGTGTTAACCCACCATTGATTGTTGTCCTTTATTTTAGAGTAAATAATAAAAGTTTGAAGGCTTGTCATATAATTGTTTGCCAACCTCTGCACTACCAAAATATGATGAAAAAAGTAGAGGTCATGTGTCACATAAGAGATATTTTCCTGTCAAGTGTAAACACCGTTGAAAAAACGGAAGTAAACTTCCAAAATATTGTATTCATACCCGCCATCTCAGAATCTTTTTTTTCTTCTATATTCACAATTCAAACATGACAATGCTTCTGAAATGTTCCAAATAGATTAACAATGCCACCCAAACCAAAAAATGCCAATTAAAAATGTGAAAATGCATTTTTAGAGAAAAAGAAACTAGGATTATCTACGGCAATCATTATGCGACTACCCCACGGAAGCACTTCCTGTTTTGCAATGGTGGTACTATGCCTCAAACCTAGCCTTTGTGTTGAAACTACTAATGGAGAATCTTGCTTACTTATACCCATTGTTAAGCTACCCTTGTGTCCGTACAACTGTTCAGTAAAAACACCAAACATGATTTCACACGTATTTATTCGTGGTCCATGGTATGCTCCATACATGAATGTATCTTGGCTACGAATCAACTGTCATGCGAAACCATAGTGGTACCTGAAACAATTACATTATCCATTCTCAATGCACGAATAGTAATAAAGATGTTACAAAACACATATTGTGTATAAACATACGTAGCACACAATAATGTTATTTATTCAGTAGACAGAATGTCAAACAAATTGTGTTCAATTGATTAGGGAAGCTGGATAATTGATTTAGTTGTTAATTGCTAATACCGTGATTTATATGTATTTCTTGATTGCATTAATTGTATTAACATGTAAAAGGACAACATTTACAACCATCAAAGATGGGTTTTTTTTCAACAACAGTTTTACTGTTAACATTACTGTTTGTACATATTTGTTTTTTTTTCATATTTTATGAAGAGACTCATAAGAGTGGTATTTTCATTTCACATTTTGGGGTCCAAGGTTTTTGGACAAGGAAGGATTATTATAGAGTGTATTTTCATTTTTATAACTTTGGGTAATGTTGCAGTAAATTAAATAACACAAAGTAATAAATTAAGAATTACCAAACAATTCATACTAATATTTAAAGCAGTAAACCATCTGATTTGTAGATTTTAATTAATTTTTATTTAATATTCATTTTTCATAACTAATGATATAAACTAATGCAAAATGGAGATCACATGAACGGAGACAAAGTCTAGATTTGTAATTTGTTATCTATATTTCGATACAGTCTTGTGAAATGTTTTATAAAGAAAATGTATAAAAACGCTATGAATGGAATACAAGGTAAATATAAGCATATGTTACATAACGGATATGTAATAGCCACAAGCCTTAATATTTAACAGACAGCAAACGATCTGATAACATCAACGAATCGAAAGATAAGAACAATTGATATCCGTTCTCCGCGTAAAATGACACACACACTCAAATAAAAAGACGGGTTTATTACATCTGGTTGATTTTATTTACGCCTGAAGCGTCCAGATGGTGCGATATATACCGGGCAAGTTTTGTTTACTATCATTAATGGTATTCCATCACTCGGTCAATAAAGGTTTTAAGCTAAAATCTTATATTGTCTCTGGATTGTTTCAGATTATTCCCCCAACAAACACCACAAAACACTTCATAAAACTGTGTTTAATACACCGGAATGCTGGCTGGAAAGATATATTGTCCCGCTGTTTAAGAATAAGGGGGTTCCCATTGAACCCTCTAACTAAAGGCTTATCTCATTATTAAGCCTCTGGGGAAAATCTTTATATCTATTTCAAATACCCGAACCAACATTTTTATGTCTGAGTATGATTTACTACATAAAAATCAGATGTATTTTGGTTACACGCCCTTATAGAAATTCATAAAAAGAAACAATGTAAACTATATTGTGCGTTTATAGACTTTGCAATGGCATTTGATCCATTCAACAGAATTGGCCTTTGGCAGAAGCTCCTAGCAACGTCCATTTCGCGATGGTCAAACATCTATTTTTTTCGCATGTGAGAACGGTTTGATACAAGGAACTTTTCCACTGATCTTCACTATATTCCTGAACGATTTAGATTCCTGTTTTTCCATTTTTGATTATCAGTCTTCTGCGAGTTCTGGTGGCACCAGGAGCTCGTCTTCTGTGAGCTCTGATGGTACCAATAGCTCGTCTTCTGTGAGCTCTGGTGGTGCCAAGAACTCGACTCTACACGTAGGGTTGGAAAAGTAAATCTGGCCACTGCTAAATTTTGTGCAGGGAGGTAACTGGAAGAGTCCGATGACCCTGTACAGTTGCATAATAAATTTTCATACCTGGATATTGAAACCGATGATGTATCATCGGATTCCTCCAAGGTTGTTAAATTGAAAGTTCCTTTATCACCTATACTTCCACCTTAATGAACACTTCAAATAAAATAATACAATGGAATTGTCGCGGTTTAAAACCAAATTATGATGAGATTAATCTACTTTTAAGTGAACATAACCCTATTGCATTTTGTCTTCAAGAAACGTTCATGAAGTCAAATGATAAAACAACTTTTAAACAGTATTCTTTATATAATACTCTATGTGATACAGGTGAAAAAGCAACTGGTGGCGTGTCTATTCTTGTTAATAGAAACGTCCCGCACAGCACTATTGTATTAGACACTGACCTGCAAGCAGTTGCAGTTAGTGTTACAATGCATAGAGTTATTGCTCCTTATGTTTACCACCAAGTGCAACCCTTGATCCGAAGGATCTCGATAAACTCATTGCCCAATTACCATCACCTTTAATGCTTTTGGGGGATTTTAATGCCCACAATTACATATGGGGTTGTAAAGACATAAATGATAAAGGTAATAAAGTTGAATCTTTTTTAAATCAAAATAACCTATGTCTTTATAATGACAATACATTTCATTCATATTTGCATCCTGCTTCAGGATCGAAAACTTCCATCGATTTATCAGTTTGTGAGCCATCACTTTTGTTAGACTTTTCATGGAGTGTTGGTAATGACCTCTGCGGGAGTGACCATTATCAAATATTACTTGAAAATATTGGACCTCCACTTCTTGATAGAAATCAACGATGGGAACTTCGCAAAGCAGATTGGCATATGTTCCAATCTCTTTGCGAAGAACAGTTTAAGCCTGATTTATATAACGATACGGATGATCCTGTTGGTCAGTTTTTATCAATATTATACAATATAGCAGATAAATCTATCCCAAAAACCTCGACAAATCCAAAACGCCCTCAAAATCCATGGTATGGTGATGACTGCAAAAATGAAGTCAAGGATCGTAAAAAAGCTTTAAGTCAATTTCATTTACGACCTACACAACATAATTTAGACAATTTTAAAGTGTTTCGTGCAAAAGCAAGACGTACTCTTAAGGCGAGTAATAAAAAGTCCTGGAGAGATTACGTCTCTAGGGTTTAATTATCGTACTAGCCTTAAGAAGGCGTGGGACATGGTCCAAAAAATCAACGGTAAGGGTACTCCAGGTTGCGTAAACCATTTAAAAACTGAAAATCATACTGCCACATCTGCCAAAGACATTGTTTATACTTGGGCAGATACTTTTTCGAAAAATTCATTTTCTTCTAATTGCAACCCAAAATTTTTCAAATAAACAACAGACTGAAAAACGGAAATTGAATTTTAAATCTAATAATTCAGAAAAATATAATAAGAAACTCTCTTTGAGTGAATTGAAAAATCCCTTAAAGAAGGCACATGATACATCAGCTGATCCTGATGATATCCATTATCAACTTTTGAAACATTTACCCGAATCGTCCTTATTAATTTTACTTGATATTATTAACTCTGTTTGGGTGACTGGAAACTTCCCCGAGTCTTTGAGGGAAGCTATCATTATTCCGGTACCCAAACCTGGGAAAGATAACACCGTCCAATTGCTTTGAGTTGTGTTTGTAAAACCATAGGACGTATGATTAATGGTCGCCTCGTTTGGTTCTTGGAATCCAAGAACTTAATAACTTAGTATCAAAGTGGATTCCGACGCCAATAAGGCACAATAGACCATTTAATTAGATTTGAATCGTTTGTAAGGGAGGCTTTCATGAAGAAAGAATATTTAGTCACTGTATTTTTTGACTTAGAGAAAGCCTACGACACAACGTGGAAGTATGGCATTATGAAAGATCTTCATAATAATATGGGCCTTCGTGGTCGTTTAGCTACATTTATTTTAAACTTTTTAGATGATAGACAGTTTCAAATCCGAATGGGAACAACCCTCTCCGATGTTCACAAACAGGAGATGGGCGTCCCACAAGGCAGTATTCTGTCTGCCACACTTTTTAATATTAAAATTAATAATATTGTTAAGAGTATAGATCCTGGTGAGGATTGCTCTTTATATGTTGACGATTTTGTAATTTGTTACCGTTCGAAAAATATGAAAACTATTGAAAGGCAACTACAGCAATGCTTTAATAAACTTCAGACTTGGTCTGATGAAAACAGTTTTAAATTTTCTAAGTCTAAAACAAATTGTATGCATTTTTGTCAACTAGGTAAACATCACGATGACCCCAATCTAACTTTAGATGGTACACATATACCTGTTGTTGAGGAAACAATTTTTTTTTATGGTCTTATTTTTGACCGTAAACTTACTTTTATTCCTCATCTTAAATATCTCAAGACAAAGTGTAATAAACCACTTAATTTATTGAAAGTTGTTGCTAATACAAATTCGGGTGCAGATCGTAAAGTTTTACTTAGACTTGGCAGATCACTAATCAGATCAAAATTAGACTACGGCTCTATTGTATATGGATCTGCTCGCAAGTATTACTTAGCGATGCTTGATCCTATACACAACCAATGACTACGACTCGCCCTTGGCGCCTTTCGTACGTCCCCAGCCGACAGTCTTTATGTAGAGGCAAATGCACCATCATTGTATTTAAGACGTCAAAAACTGGCTCTTCAGTATGCAATTAAACTTCATTCAAATCCATCTAATCCTGCTTTTAATCTTATTTTTGACCCCACTTATGAAACTCTCTTTGATAAAAAACCTAAAGCTATTCGAACTTATGGTCTCCGGATCAAACCAAAACTCACCGAAGCCAATATTGATCTTAATTTAATTGCTAAGTACACAAATACCACCATGGACACTGGAAAAGCCTAAAATAATTTAAACTTTGTAAAGACAAAAAATATGAAACAGACTCTACTATCTTCCAAATTAAGTTTAATGAAGTCAAATCGTCTTACAATCATTACTGTCAAATATATACAGATGGTTCTAAAGATGGAGACACCGTGGATGCAGCTGCTATAACAGGACAGCACACCTCAAAGAGCAGTTTACCAAAACGGAGCCTCCATCTTTTCAGCTGAACTTAAAGCCATTGATTTGGCACTGGACTACATTAATGAATCTGATAAAAAAAAACAGTTTATTATATTTTCTGATTCACTTTCATCTCTTCAAGCCATAGATGGCATGAACGATGATAATCCTCTTGTTTTTCAACTTTTAAATAAATACAATATACTTTGTAAAGAACACACTATTGTTCTCTGCTGGCTTCCTGGTCATACAGGAATTAGTGGAAATGATAAAACTGATAAGGCTGCGAATGCGGCCTTAAGCTTGAATATTTCATATTTCAAACTACCTTTTACAGATTTTAAATCTAATATTAATAAATATATTTTCAGTTCATGGCAGTCCTCTTGGGATCTTGACATACATAATAAGTTACATTATATCAAACCAAAACTTGGCGAATGGCAGCCTAGCAATAGGGTTATTCGTCGAGAAGAAGTTATTTTAGCTCGGTGCAGAATAGGGCATTCCCGCTGTACCCATTCATATCTTTTAAAGCGTGAAGCTGTCCCAGAGTGTGTGCCATGTTTTGCACCGCTTACTGTTAAGCATATACTTATCGACTGTGTTGGCTTTGTTCCAATGAGAGCGAAGTACTAAAGGGTCGATAGTATGAAAGAGCTTTCTGATAAAGTTAATGTAACAAATGTATTTGCCTTTTTTAAAGAGGTTAAACTGTTTAAACATTTTTAGTTTAAAACCATTGACGGGTTAAATGATTTAGTATATCGTTGATTTCCCTGTATTTAATTGATGTTTTCATTTATTTATTTGTAAATAACTTTATTTATTTATTTGTAAATAGTTTTAATAAATTTTAGCCATATTTATTTAATATAATTACTTTTGTCATCACATTCATTAATCTTTGCG
Source organism: Panopea generosa (assembly GCA_029582155.1). Lineage (NCBI taxonomy): Eukaryota > Metazoa > Mollusca > Bivalvia > Adapedonta > Hiatellidae > Panopea > Panopea generosa. The sequence continues at coordinate 11,436,374 of CM055901.1, read as the reverse complement.
CGCACAAAATGACCTATTTATGTGTCGACGTGCCGTAAACACCATACTTTAATTAATTAATTAATTAATTAATTAATTAATTCATTCATTCATTCATTCATTCATTCATTCATTCATTCATTCATTCAATTTTTGATGGAGTTGGCATTGAACTTGATGCTAACACTGCAGGAAACTAGCTCAAACGTTCGGTTATATATGCAGATGATACTGTGATCGTATCAGATAATCCAGTTGATTTCCAGAATTTACTCGATTCATTCCATGAGTATTGCCTCGACTGGAAACTCGTCGTTAGTATGTCCCAAAACAAAACAGTAATATTCGGTGCTAGAAACGTCACCGACTACCTTTTTAAAATTGGAGGTGAAAACATTGAAATTGTGAATCGCTATAGATATCTAGGTACAATCTTCACAAGCAATGGCTTTTGATCAAACTACACTGCCTATCTTAACATATGATAGCGAAATATCAGGGGTTCGAATCACTTGATTTAATTGAAATAGTCCATCGCGATTTTCTTAGGAAAAATGACTAATTCTCGCAAAAGTACACCCATGTATATGTTATACGCCGAATAAGGCCATTACCAGATTTCAATTAATGTTAAATGTAGGATGATAGGGTTTTGGAACCGCCTAATAATAGGTAAGAAACCCAAATATTCGTTCCTAATATATCTCTAAATGTTAAATAACAATCTGTATAGTTTTAAATGGAGCTTATCCATAAGAACACTAACGTCCGTTGGCAGGTTAGACATATACTCAAACGCAAATAAGTGTGCACATTTATATTTTTGATTTTCTGAAAATCCAATAACAGAATACCATCATGTGTCGTATCAATCTTTAGCTTATTCCATTACCTTTTTAACCAATATGTTTATTTTTATTGTTTTGACTTTGGATAAACGTACGACGCGTCTACGTGGATTAGGGGTCAAAATAAAAAATACACAAATAGCCAAAAGGGATGTTTTTTTGCGTAGATTAACTGTATTTTGTTGTAAAATGAGGTAAATGTTCATATCTGTTATGACTGCCATTCTGCCTAATAACTTCTAAAATACGTCACGCATGTAATGCACGTAACGTTGTACCTCTGCCCAGTATCGTTATGGCGTCAATATGCTGACGTTCTGATAGCCGTGGCATATTCGCTGTTATAATTTTTCAAAAATTACAGAAAATTCCACCATGTAAGACAAAGTTACAGACCAGACATGAAAAATCAGACAAACTGAAATGTGACCTTGACCTTTAGGTAAGGTTCTCAGTCTTAATGCGACATGTCGTAATGTCATGTTGATTAACTGATAAATTTAGCCGAATATTTTTGTATGATACTGTTACAGACCCGACTTGGGATCTCAAACAGACTCAAAGTGTTGTCAAACAAACTCAAAGTATGATCTTGACCATTGAGTTATGTATCTTGGTGTTACGTGCGACACGTCGTCCAGTCATCTTAATCAATTGAGCCAAGTTAAAGACAAAATTACAAACCAGACACGAATGTCGAACAAATTGAAAGTGTGACTTGAACTCTGAGGAAAGGTTCTGGGTCTTACAAATGACACTTCTTCATGTCATGTTGATCAATTGAGCCAAGTGTTGTCAAAGTAAATTGCGACCTTGACCTTTGAAGTTGGAGTATTTATGTTACACACGACATGTTGTCATGTTATGTTGATCATTTGTAGCAAGAATTTATAAAATCCATCAATGCATGACAAAGTTACAGACCGGACATGAAATCTCACACAGATGCAAAGCGCTGTCAAACAAACTCAAAGTGTGACATTGACCTTTGAGGTACGGGTGTGGATTTCACAAGCAGCATATCATCAGGTCATTCTTATCAATTGAGCCATGGGCTTTTGAACTTTATCTATACATGACATAATAACAGACAGGACACGAAATCTAAGAGTGAAAGTGTCATCAAACAAAGTTAAATTGTGACCTTGACCTTTGAAGTCTGGGTGTTACATGCGACACGTTGTCATGATTGTAATGTTGTTCATTTGTAGCAATTATTTATAAAATCCATGTATGCATGACAAAGATATTGATATTTTGTAGCACGTGTTTATATAATCCATTAATGCATAACAAAGTTACAGGCCGGACACGAAAGATCACAAAGACTCAAAGTGTTGTCAAACAAACTCAAAGTGTGACCCTGACCTTTGAGGAACGTGTGTAAATCTAACTCGCAACACGTCGGCTTGTTATGTTGATCATTTGTAGCAAGTATTAAAAAAATCCATCAATGCATGACAAAGTTACAGGCCGGAAACGAAATACCAGACGGAAGGACGGGCAGAGGGGGAGGTGGTGTGTGTGTGTGTGGGGGGGGGGGGATAAAAATACTTGAAAATCCTCACACGTAGACTTAGTCATGACCTATTAAAACTGCGTACATTTAACCATAGATTCTCTATAGAAACAGGAAAATGGGCAAATACCTTACCATAGAAAATATAGTATGCTTAAAATGTAATTGTAACGAAGTAAGTTCAGTAATACACTATTTGTTTAGATGCTGACACTTTCAAATGAAGAACGCATACTTTTAGTTAAAAATAAACATTTAACCACACATGCTATACATGCGCTGTATACAGTGCTATCCTCGCAAAACGAAATCGAACTACTTATGCAAATTTGCACGCATACTTATAAAAGTGTGTAATTAATTCCGTACAAACATGCTTAATAGCGACTTCTTGCTACTATGCAAATGGCATGGCTGTAATTAATAGTAAATAATATGTATACTGAACCAAAAAAGAAACTTCATTTAACTAAATTTGGCTGAAATCTTCTGCCTGTTGTATAATTATATCTTATCAATCTACTGAAATAGCTAAATTGGACAGAAATTATCAATTATGTTGTTTGATTTGAATTTAAAACAGGAAGGGATGGGTTTCAAAATCGGGTTATCAGTAGCGTGTGTGACCGCGTGCGATAATGACTGCTTGACAGCGACGTCGCATTGAAAGCACAAGCTTGTTGATGTTAGCCTGTGGGATAAAAAAAGGATAAAAAATGATCTCAGTAACCATTACATGTATTGCCTTTAAACTTTACGCAAGCCTTCCGAGTCATCAGCACTACTACAATAACTAAGTTGATAACTCCTGCATCAATATAATACAAATTATTGCTATTGTTTGACTTAGACATTCTGGTTTAAGTTTTGCATGCAAGCCCCTATCTCAGTAACCATTGCATGAATTCCCTTGAAGTTTACACTGATCAACCTTACTACAATAACTAAGATAGATAACCCTTGCTTAAATATAATGCAAACTATTGCCTTTGTTTGATTTAGAAATTCTGGCGAAAGTATTGCATGCAAGTACCATTAAGTCTATATCTCACCAACCACTCAATGTATTTGATTGAAACTTTACACAAGTATTTCCAGTCATCAACCCTACTACAAGTACTAAGTGAGATAACTCTTGCATGTTTGCATGCAAGTACTGTCAAGTCCATATTACCCGAAACGCTCAATGAATTTTATTGAAACTTTACATACGGTTTTGTAGTCATAAAATCAACTAAATTAATTAGTCGGATAACTATTGCCAGATTTTTTTTTGCAAATTAATGCAACAACTTGAGCAACAGCTTGCTTGTGAATGACAAATATTTTCGTGAATTATCATGGCATTTGATGCATTCATAACATCCGGCACGTCTCTCTCACGTGGATCACTCTCTTTTTTTAAATCTATATTTACTGATTACTAAACCTAATATGCAAATTAGCTTCTTCGCTGACGTAAATTATAGTACAATTTCCGATTCAATGGAATATACTCGGCCAATGATGTCATCCTTCAGTATAAGAACGATCGCTAGATATGTGCAAAGTTATAAATGCACATACGGACAAATATTTCTTTTTTATTTTGTTGGAACCATTTTTTGTATGATAATCCGTTATGAAGCACTTTATGAAAAAAAGTGTTGCTTTGGAAATGCACAAGGGAAAAAAACATAATTTTTGTAATGAGATTCGAACTTGAATCATCCGGCCGACAATTCGCAGATGTAACCACTGCACTATACTGAGGAGATTAAGGAAAGCCTCATCGAAAATTGGCGTTATTTTCGTTACATAGTTTAAATTTGGGGGGAAATGTCGGAAATGTACATGTACTCTGACCGACAAACCCAACCAACCGAAACTTGTACGAAATTATTCAGCTCATTGCTGAATTCATGTACCTGCTCATGATTTCCTGGTGCAGCCCGTGCGTGTCAACCATGTGGTTTTATCGAGTGCAGGTATATTAGTACATTACATGTTAGTTGACATACAACCATATTTTCAGAGATTTTCTGACAATTATCCAGGTTATGATAATGCCGAGGCTAAATTTTGAAGAGAGGGTCCAAGTTTTGGCCATGCTTGAATGTGGGCGAACGCAAGAACAAGTCGCTAGATGTTTTAACGTCTCTCGTTCGGCAATATTGCATCTCGTTCGCCGTGTCAGAGACACGGGAACGTTTGTCGATAGGCCACGCGTGTAACGTCAGTACGGCATGGAAATTATATACATCAACGCCATCTGCGTGACAAATTTAAAAACGTTTAGAGTTAGGTAATCGTGGACGCCCTGTAAGTCGACATACAGTCTGAAATCGTCTTAGAGAACGGGGAATAGATGCCGCAGGCCAAACTACGGTCTAGTTCTTACACGACGTCACCGTCACCAACGTCTTATTTGGCCCCGTAACCATCGCGGTCAGCGTTGGCAGAACGTAGTGTTTAGTTACGAGTCACGTTTTAACTTATCGAACGCCGACGGACGTATCTGTGTTTTTAGGACTCACACCACTATTATCTCCCTTAAGTACTCCGGACCTACAGATGAAGGAGGTAGAAATAAAACTTTAGTTCTCTTTTTCTTCTTTTTTCAGGGCTTTGTATTGCAATGTTTTGTTTTTTGCTAGCATGAGTTAAATGGTCAGTATTTTAGAAATTACCACTGAAAATTTGATGCTGATACCAGCTTTCTGGACAATTCCATGTCATTTCAGAATTGTTGGTTCGAACCGCATCTAGGGCGAATAGTTGACATATCATTAGTCTGGAAATGGATAGGTCTCACAAAAGCATTGAATTTAAAAAAAAACAACCTGGTCAAGGTATACTTTTTTTTCTTTATAATTGCATATCTTGAACCAGTGAAGAATTTGAGCCAAAACACATGCTGCAGAATTTAATTTTTCACTCTGTTTTGGACATAAATGTTACAATGGAGCACTATGGGAAATGTAATAGTGGTGTGAGACGTACAGACGTCGTTATTAACGATATGCTAACGATTGCGTTCTGCAGCACAACCGTTACTGTGGGGGTGGGGGGAGATATGGTCTGGGTAGCCATCAACCATTAAGTCCCAACCCGTCGTGTGCCAAGGTAACCTCACAGCCAGGCGTTACATCAACCATATATTACGTATTGTAATTGTCCCTATGTTCCGCCAACGCCAACGCCTGGTCTTCCAACATGACAACGCGCAACCTCACGTTTCACCAGGAACTTTTTACAGACCCGCAACATTGAAATCTTGCTTTGTCCGGCGTGTTCACCTGACAGAAATCCGATTAAACACGCCTGGGATAACCTTGGACGGCGGTTACGTCAACTTCAACCGCAGCCTGCCAACGTCCAGGAACTGACAGCAGGAGTTGGCCAGAATCCCACGGTATCTGCTACGTAACTGGTGCGGTTCCATGGGGCGACGTCTTGCTGCTGTGGTAGCTAGTAAAGGTGACCACGCGCGCTACTGATTGTGTCAGTGAAATTGCTCTGAACCGTCTATTGAAATTTGAAGCATAATGCGACCATGAAATGCTGTCTGATGAACCATCAACTCTCTAAAATTATGAAATTTGCGAAAGGAATTGTTTTTTTCTAATTTTGAATCACGGTGAACATATTATTGTACAATGAGTTAAAATAAGGCGTTTTTTTTCTCGTCAGTGTATGTAGAAGATCGGCGATACATATCTAACTTACAACTTAGCCGCTTACATTGGTTTAATCGATTGTGCCCAGAAATTTCCGGTGTTTACGAATATAACTGAAATCAGATACGCTAAATTATTTACTTTACGGGTCAGGTCCTATTCAATAATCGGCGATAATAGGGAAATTTCGTACATGCTTTTGACAATAAGCAACAGTACATTTAACGAGATATGATCCAGATAGTCACACCTCATGCTAAATTTTACAATTATACCAGTTATTTGTATATTTAAAACACTGTACAGGTCACGACGCTTTAACTATAACTCTTCAATCAATCGCAAACACACCAATACATGGGAGATAAATGTGGTAGTAGCGTTAAAAGTAACGTGCTGTAGTGTTGTTTCTTAACACATTTTTTTTCATAACTTGCACGTGGTACGTGCGATGGCTATGCATTCCATGAATGTTCTACAAAGTTCATTTCCTATAGTTATATTATTAATTACTACACACAACCACTGTTACATACAAGTTGTCTTTATCATTGATCAGGGTCCTCCGTGGCCGGGTGGTTTAAGGCACCGTCTCAAGATCACATACATCTCACCGCCAAGGTTGAAGGCTCGAGTCCCTCTCGCTCGAAATGCTTTATGTAAGACAGTTTGCCAGTTACTTACACCAAGACGGTAGTTCTACTCAGATTCATTCTAAGTTTTACTTTACCAGTTAAACAGGATATGCCATATATAACCTGATGTGTGTTGAAAATTGCGTTAAACCCCATATACAAAATCATTGATCTGGCTTTGGTATTTCAGTAAAGAATATGTTGCGTTCTTAGGTTATAAAGTGGATCTCGGTCAAGCTTGCTATCCAAAAGTTTGTCCAAAGTTAAAGATGACCGCTCATGGGTATGCTCCATTGAAATATAAACGGAAAAAATTCTACAAATAATTTACCTACTGATCAGTCATATACCATATCGCCTTAGATTATTTTTATATAATGTCATACAAAATTCAACAATTGAGGCATTCAATGAATGTCGTATATTTGATTTTAAATCTTTGTTATTATTGAAATATTTACGTGCTTGTTTAAATGAAAACGTTTTATAAGACACGAGTATGCTTTTCCGATTTTAAGAGGTTAACCATTTGTATGACGTTCATTAACGGTGCTGTCCAATGTAATAGTTGAAAACAATCTATGTCTATGAGGAAGTGTTCCTTGCAATTAATACACCACATACGTCATAGAAGATATAGTTTCATTAACCATTAACGACAAATAATAACTTCGTCTTATTGTTTCATTGCTCTTATTTAATAACACTTTATTCAAGTGTTTCCTAATAGCACTGGCGACATTTGCATGGGCTACTTTTGTATAAACCGTTTGGACTCTCTTTTAACGTCACTAATGTAAGTATTCTCTTGAGATATGAACTCATACTAGTTTAATTAAGCAACTGACTTGCTAAGAGTTAGTTTCAGTGAGGATATTCACTGTCCGAATACTATTTATGTTCCCAGTTTAGCACAATTCAGCAAAAATAAGAAATAAAATTGTACGTCTCACTACACAGTTGTGCCGATTTTTTTGGCCATTATTTTGCCATTCTTGTACTTAAACAGTCCTCTGTAATTTGGTTTGAAATATTTTCAATTTGGTTCATAGGGCCTGTGATTTCTTACTACAGATGCGTAAAGCGGAAGCTGGTATAGCATATACTGAAATAAGACACTACTGGTATTAAAACGTGAGTTTTATAGGATTCTAACAGTTTATAACAATATCAAACGGGTCAACAAACCAGTTATTGTGCATTTTTTGTGTTGATATAATTCTGCTATGACCAAAAAATACGTTAAAAAAGGAATATATGTGGAAAATATTTAACCATAGAAATCTTACTAGACATTATGCTATAAAGAATAAAGAACAGAATTCAAGAGCGTAGTGATATCAAACGAACAAAATACAACTGTGCACTTAGCCCTGAATATTCCCAACAGGATAATTACATTCAATGAACAGAAGCACAACATCAGTATAAATATAACCAACAATCAACAAAATCATAATAAAAAAGCAAAGGATAGAAGAAGTGACCACAAAAATAGATCAGACAAAGTCATTATTGGAACAGCGCCCTTATCACCTCACTAAAGGAGTGAAGTAATTTTTATGGCAACTTGCGTCGAACTTCACATGTAACTCACGATAACAATGCATCAGCAAAACAATGAACAATGCTCCGTTTTTAACTACGACAAGCTGTAAATATTTTCGTTTGGAAATAAAGTTCACTTTATCGACATAGTTCATTAATACCGATCGCAGTAGCAATGTAGATAGTAAGTAATGCAGATAAATGTTAATTAAGTAATAATGGAAGATTTAACAAGGTCTACGAGTGCACCAATTTCTATCTTTTTATTAAACTACATGAAATTTAAAACGATAAAGCGTAGATATATTTGAAGTATATGTCAACGTCAATGTCACTTTAAAAACAAATATAAGACTCGAAGGTTTTCTCCTATATGGTGTGTCGGTATTGTCGACTTCGACTCAGTATATTAGACGAATCAAACAACCATTGATAAAGAAATCAACTTATCAAATTCGATATGATTGATTTTGTTTTAAAAATATCAATCTTTAAATAAAAATTCGCCTAAGGAAGCTGACATGTGTGCTTTTTGTAGATTATCAAATTAAACATTTGCACATATTATAACAAATTAATAAAATTAATCACCCTGTGAACAGCTTTCCTTCTCGTCGAAAAAATATACCACGAACAAAATGTAATATACCATTGACAAAATGTAATATACCACTGTAATATACCACTGACAAAATGTAATATACCACTGACAATTCTTATCAGTTTTCGACCAAACAAAATATTATAACAATTTCTAACGTATAAAGTTAAATTGTTGCGGACCACTTCCAAGCTCTCGTATAATCCATCAGTCAATTTAAACACAGTTGCATCCGTTTGATCAGTTACTTTGATAGATATATTTGAATGTTAAACATTATTATGAACAACATGTTGTTTTGGTGGAGCTATTGGGCTACTGCCATATTTGTAGTAATATTTGTAGAATTAGCTGAATGCAGATTGACTGGAAAGGCACGTTTCTCACGTATAGAAGAACGGCTTGGACTGATTGAAATTCGTCAAAACTCAGAAAGCAGTTTTCGACAACAGGACACAGATGTATTGTTCGAAAAGCTTGAGAAAATTGAAAGAATGCTTAATGATACGATACATTTAAATAGTGACAACAATGGAGCAGATTCATTTGATGATGACAACGTCGACGACAAAAGTCTTGAGGATGAGAGAATATCGATGTGGAGATCGGGGTGGGATAGAAAACTCGAAAACTTGTTTAAGGCATTTAAAGATGAAAAACATTTAAATGCAAGAATCCGGCGACAAATTCCTGATATTGAAAACAAGTTGAATGAGTGTATACTTGGTACAGCTGGGTTAGCTAACAGCGTGATGAATATGTCAATGGGCATTGAAAATACAAACAAATTAATTATTGGTGTAAGTCAGTTGATCGACCGAAATGATGCATCGTTTAATAAAATAGACAACTCTATAACTCAGTTAATTGATAAAGTGGATAAAACAGTCACCCTGCTTTCTGCAAGAGAAAAACGAGCTAACTCATGTCTTGAACTCTATAAGAATGGGCATCGAAAAAGTGGTATTTATAATGTATACCCAAACAATAGACAATCACCAATCCCAGTGTATTGCGACCAGAAAACTGACGGCGGTGGGTGGACCGTATTTCAGAGAAGAGAAGATGGAAGTGAGAACTTTTATCGAGGGTGGCTTGACTATAAATTTGGATTTGGAAACCCTGATGGAGAATTTTGGCTCGGAAATGAATATTTGAGTTCTATGGTGACTGAATGTTGTCATGAACTTCGCATCGATTTGGAAGACTTTGAAGGCAACCGTCGGTACGCAAAATACGCAGCATTCAAAATTGGCACGAACACAGAACACTATACTTTAACTGTGAGTGGATATAGTGGTGATGCGAAAGATTCGTTCAGTGACCTATCAAGTTATAAATTCAGTACAAAGGATAAGGATAATGATGTTTATGGCGGAAGCTGTGCTCAGATATATAAGGGTGGTTGGTGGTACTCTAAGTGCCATGGTTCAAACCTGAATGGTTTATACCATATTGGCAAACACACTTCGTATGCTGATGGTGTGAATTGGAGGGCCTGGTTGGGTTACCATTACTCATTGAAAAATGTGCAAATGATGTTCAAATAAAGAAATTGAACAGTAGGGTCTCACTTACCAACTATCTCCCTTTAGTGACGATAGCAAGAGTATTGCGTTCAAGAGCTGTGTCAATCTGTCGTGCATTATTTTTGTTGAAAATGCTTAAAATGGTCATATTGCTTTGTACATATGAAAACATTGGGACACTTTCGTGGGTTTTATTCTGTCTTATTTTAATGACATTGGGTATTGTTGGATGAAGGTATAACAGTTTAAAGATGCGTAGTGATAAACTGCCACAAATTGGCAAAATTGTCAAAAGTGAAGGGGTGTCATCAAAACATCAAAATTGTGAAAAAGCAAACTGGTCAACTGCATTTTTACCCCTATATATTTGGATAAACAAAGGACAATCTATGGAAACAAGACACTTTTAGAACGTTTTGCGATGCGTTTAGTGTTTCAAGAGTGCATGTTTCTATATGTAGAACTGGTATGTGAGGCGTTGAATGAACAACCGTTGGCCCATTACCATACTCACATGTGACAATACACGGATTTCAATTTAGTCTGTATTACAAATTTGATTATTTCAAGTACTTTGTTTGATGATTGCTCATACTATGTGTACATTTTTATCTGAAACTACAATGTATGGAAAATGTATGAAATATATTAGAATATATCTTAAGATTCAAATACGAGGATTAGCGATTCCGTAAACACGATTAAAGGTCCCCAGTGGCAGTCAAATATGCACACATACTAAAAAAGTCGAAAGAATTGCTAACTCGCCACCTGATATTTTATGTATTGTCTAAAGAGTATCAAAGCAATTTCTTTGAGAGTTGGACTTGAATAAGAAAGAACATATAGGCTTTGCAAAATCAATGCATAAGTGTTATAAATGTTATATACAGATTCTGACAACGCTTCTCCTCAATATTTTGACCAATATATTGAATATACAAAAGTGGCGGGTTATCTATTCTGTTCAGTATACATGTGTTAGGAAGCTGCATCATATTCCCTTACTATACAGAACACTAGTACGAGTCATTTCTGTAGAACAATCTTAAAAACCAAATCAATCTTAGAACCAAACTTACACCGCTTCTATATACAACTACAAATTCTAGGACCGTGCAGTGCCAGAACCTACGACCAACTGGTTTTCGAATAACATAAGTATTGTTAAATTATCGCGATTCCATTCTTTATACAATGGATTGAGAATCAAGAGCCTGGTTCACCAAACAATGCAATTAAAGATTTTCCTTAATTTTAAAAATTCTTAATTTCTCTCAATAATTACTTGAACTTATACATATATGAACACAAGGAACTGATATCAGAACAAATCTTTACTCATTGGTAAAGGATATCATTATCAGCGTAAATGAAGCAGTATTTCAAAAAATTGAGTTGAGGAAAATCTAAAGTTGAGATGTAAAGTTAAACTGACACCTGGTTTTTGTTTCACTAACGTATTTAAATATTTATATACTCAGAAATAAAAAAAATGTGATCATGATTTAGGCTCTTTCCAGAAAAAATACATTGATTTCATTATATTCATTAAAGACTTTTTTCGTAATCAGTTAAAATTAAATTTTGAAGTCTTTAAACAAAACAATGTTGGTGAAACAGAAACCATGTCGCTTGTTTGAATACCGATGAAAACCTGATATTTTAATAAAAAAAATATAAAACAATTTGGTGATTTAATGATAAAAAACAGATCCATCAACTCGGAAATGAAGAATTTCAAATCGTTTCTTATCGGTCTCGTAGGCAGTAAGCAGTTAGGTAATGTATTATTTGACGTGGCATCACGCTAGAAAATGTACAAACACAACCGACGTGTTAATTAGTATCAATTTCATACTTTTTTAATTGCCTTATCGATCAATTTTATAACCTTAAATAAAATTCTAAGTGTTTCTTTTTCCTGTTTTATCTTACAACTGTATGCTTCGTTATTGATTAGTTAACATTAGTTGGTACATGTACCTGTACATTATTTTACATTTCTATAACTATAAACAATGTTTTGTAATTAAATAGATTCAATGCAGGTGTAAAAACACTTTTGCGAGATGATTTTTTACCTTACTTTTATTCCGGTGCGACTTACAAATTTGATTCTATAATATATAAAAACTTTTATGAAAATATGCTATTGTTCTTTAATTCTATGACGTACTGCATTTCTTATGGGTGGACATTTTAACAGTAAGGAGAGAAAAATATGCAGACAGTCTAGAACACGAATCCAGAACCTTTCCCTTACCTAGCGAATGCTCTACCAAATGAGCTTACCGGACAACTGACATACGTTTCCCTCCTTATGTTACGTACATACTGTGACGTACCCCCCCCCCCCCCCCCCATAAATTTGATGTTCGTTCGCGAATTTCCATAGAGACCAGAGAATCACGTGAATCTTTCTCAAAATATACAAGTCACAGTGTGATGCATCTACACCAACAATAGTTTTAAAACAATTGTTAGTAGCCAAAACTCCTCTGATAACATGTACCCAGTAGGAGGCTTCTGATATTTAGCGATCACGACCGGAACGATACCTAAAAATAACGGGGACCATTTAGACTGTAGATAATGAGCAGCAATGGAAATACCTCAGATATAGGCACTTGACCTAAAGCGTGAGCGACTATCGCACCGCCCACTGACAACGTGGCGTTGTTTGTCCAGATATTACAATGTATTACAATGTAGTATTTACTTTCGCTTGTCTAAGGAAAATGGCAGTCCTGGAAACAATATCGATCGCTGATTGGATTATCTTTGATTGAAAAACTGCTTTAGGTCAATTGAAATAACAACTTAAATGTAATGAGACTGCACATGTATTATACAAATGATTGTATGACCGCAGCGTGGTCTAGTGGTAGAGCGTCCGCCTCGCATGTGGAAGGTCGTGAGTAGGATCCCCGAACGGGTCATACCAAAGGAATTGGTACTAGAAGCTTCCTCGTTTGACGTTCAGCATTTAGAGGAGAGTTCTAGGTCTGTTTGGCCCGGTGTCAGTATAGTTTGACTGGGTGGGGTATCATACCATGTGTCAGCGGCATGATACTCCAGTGTGGCAGCGCTCAGAATACTGTCTCAAGTAAACACCGTCGCGATATGACTGAATATTTTTTGAAAGAGACGCTAAACACCATACAACAACAACAATACAATAGATTGTACTGGTTGTGTTTTTAAAGATGCATAGCCATTATCTGAAGATATTTATTTGATGATAAAGAAACAGCTTGCTTATAAATGACAAATGTTTTCGTGAATTATCATGGCATTTAATGCATTCATAACATCCGATACATCTCTGACATGTGAATAAATCTCTTTTAAAATCTATATTTCTGATCAGTAATTCTATTATGCAAATTAGCTTCTTCGCTGAATGAAATTATCGTAAAATGTCCGATTCAATAGTATATTTTCGTCCAGTGAAGCCATCCGTCAGTATTAGAACAATCGCCTATGTGCAAAGATATAAATGTACATATGGAAATATAAAACTACAAAATAAATCCTATGACGGGATTCGAACTCGGATCGCCCGACCGACAATTCGCCTGACGTAACCACTGCACTATGTAGAAATATGACAAGATCGGCGATACATATCTTACTTAAAACTTAACCGCTTACCTGGGTTTAATCGATGATGCACAGAAATGTTCGGGTGTTTAAATAAAACCGAGATCAGCTATGCTAAATCATTTCCGTTATATCACGGGTCAGCAGTAATTCACATAAAGGCGATAATAGCAAGTTTAAATACATGTTTTTGATGATAGGCAACGGTATTGTGAACCAGATACGATCCAGATAGCTACAACTCATGCTAAATAGTACAATCCTACCAATCATTAATTGATTTAAACAGATTATGACGCTTTAACACTCGTGTAGAATTACATCTCAACACACCAATGTATGGGAGATTACTGTGATAGTAGCGCCAAAGTATACTTGCTGTAGTAATGTTTCTTTACAGAGTTAATTGTTCATAATTTGTATGTTGTACGTACGACGAAAATGCATTCCAAAGGAGTTGATGGAATGTCTTATTTCACCAACGTTCAACAAATTAAGTTCATTTCTTATAGTTATATTATTAATTACTACACTCGAATTATACTACATACTAATATTCTTTATCAATAATAATCTTGGGTCCTCTGTGGCCAAATGGTTTAATTCGCCGTTTCAAGATCTCATATACCTCACCACTGAAGGTGTAGGTTTTCGTCTAGCTCCCTCCAAAATCGTAATGACGCGACGTCAGAAGTTGAGGCTTACGCCGATTTTAGGGTTACGCGGGGAATAAAAAAAATGTTCATACGGTTGAATAATCATAATATATAAACAATTTTATACCAAATTACAGATACTTTATTTTCTTTGTAATTGTAATATCTTTATTAACCATCGTGTAACACGTACATCAGGGAAAACGTTAACACGCTTTTGCGTCAACAGAATAACACAGTGAGAGATGTAACAGAAATTATCAAGTTGTAAGAGTTAATAATAGAGTTTAGGATAAAAACGGAGCCTAATCGTTTTAAGAACACGTATGGCGTTGAGACTTACACAGACGGAAATGATGTCAAAAAAGAGATTGCAGCAACAAAAGAAAAGACAGAAAAGTATAATTTAAAACTATAGAAAACTATGAGTGTTTTGGTTAAAAGGGAATGAAGAAAACCATGGCTAAATACCAAATTCATTTCACTTATCAATTTTTCAACAAAACAACACTAAATGTACATTTTAAAAAAACGTGTTTTCTTGTTTTTTATGAGGATATTCGTAAAATTGAAAAAGAAATTAAGTTTAAAAAGTTTGAATGGAAATACGATTTCTAGTAAAAATGTCACAAATTATGAAAAACGTGTATTGTTAATTACACTACTAAGTTTCTCATTCAATAAAATGTTTCCTATTAAACTTATATCAATATTATTTTAATCACATAATAGTTTTTTTTTAAAAAAAACAACATGTGGTAATATTATCTCCAACGCATAACAAAGTTATAACAGTTTATTGATTTCTACTAAAAATGTCACAACGCTAATTTTTAAATCGACCTGACATAGCGTGTTTTCGAGAAAATACGGTTTTAAGGAATATAAATATATAGCCCATATCTTACCATCATTTATTCTTTATGTTTTTGAGAAAAAATATCAAAACATTCAATTTGAATATAGATGACCATCTATCCATTTTGAAAGTACTAGAGGAACACGATATTACTTTGTACATTATGTAGACGATTGCAGATTACGCAAATCCATTTGATTCAATCATGTCATTTGACATGTGGTCTAATGTGTACCGTTATGTTTTGTTATATACTTCAGTGATATCGGCACAATGCATTGTTATAAATTTTTTATATTGTACAATAAAAACATCAAATCAAGTGTTAACGCACGTTATTTTTAGATTTAATCAAAATTAACGTAGATTTTGACGTTCGTATTTTACGACGTTTTTGACGTTACACTTCAACTTAGCTTCAACTTCTGACACGAAATCAATATAAGACAGATTAACAGTTACTTTTTGAAAGGCGCAGATTCATTCCGAGGTCTTCCTCCACCAATAAAACTGGATATGCCATTAATGCTGAAAGGATAAAGAAACGCAGGGTAAACATTTGAGGTGATTTAATGTTATGTATTTGAATGTTATAGGTGTTAACCCACCATTGATTGTTGTCCTTTATTTTAGAGTAAATAATAAAAGTTTGAAGGCTTGTCATATAATTGTTTGCCAACCTCTGCACTACCAAAATATGATGAAAAAAGTAGAGGTCATGTGTCACATAAGAGATATTTTCCTGTCAAGTGTAAACACCGTTGAAAAAAACGGAAGTAAACTTCCAAAATATTGTATTCATACCCGCCATCTCAGAATCTTTTTTTTCTTCTATATTCACAATTCAAACATGACAATGCTTCTGAAATGTTCCAAATAGATTAACAATGCCACCCAAACCAAAAAATGCCAATTAAAAATGTGAAAATGCATTTTTAGAGAAAAAAAAACTAGGATCATCTACGGTAATCATTATGCGACTACCCCACGGAAGCACTTCCTGTTTTGCAATGGTGGTACTATGCCTCAAACCTAGCCTTTGTGTTGAAACTACTAATGGAGAATCTTGCTTACTTATACCCATTGTTAAGCTACCCTTGTGTCCGTACAACTGTTCAGTTAAAACACCAAACATGATTTCACACGTACTTATTTGTGGTCCATGGTATGCTCCATACATGAATGTATCTTGGCTACGAATCAACTGTCATGCGAAACCATAGTGGTACCTGAAACAATTACATTATCCATTCTCAATGCACGAATAGTAACAAAGATGTTACAAAACACATATTGTGTATAAACATACGTAGCACACAATAATGTTATTTATTCAGTAGACAGAATGTCAAACAAATTGTGTTCAATTGATTAGGGAAGCTGGATAATTGATTTAGTTGTTAATTGCTTATACCGTTATTTATATGTATTTCTTGATTGCATTAATTGTATTAACATGTAAAAGGACAACATTTACAACCATCAAAGATGACAAGCATTATGTTATGTATTATTTATAGTTATGGTCAAAGTCCTTGTATGTAAAGTTTTTTTTCTTTTCAACAACAGTTTTACTGTTAACATTACTGTTTGTACATATTTGTTTGTTTTTTTCATATTTTATGAAGAGACTCATAAGAGTGGTATTTTCATTTCACATTTTGGGGTCCAAGGTTTTTGGACAAGGAAGGATTATTATAGAGTGTATTTTCATTTTTATAACTTTTTGGTAACGTTGCAGTAAATTAAATAACACAAAGTAATAAATTAAGAATTACCAAACAATTCATACTAATATTTAAAGCAGTAAACCATCTGATTTGTAGATTTTAATTAATTTTTATTTAATATTCATTTTTCATAACTAATGATATAAACTAATGCAAAATGGAGATCACATGAACGGAGACAAAGTCTAGATTTGTAATTTGTTATCTATATTTCGATACAGTCTTGTGAAATGTTTTATAAAGACAATGTATAAAAACGCTATGAATGGAATACAAGGTAAATATAAGCATATGTTACATAACGGATATGTAATAGCCACAAGCCTTAATATTTAACAGACAGCAAACGATCTGATAACATCAACGAATCGAAAGATAAGAACAATTGATATCCGTTCTCCGCGTAAAATGACACACACACTCAAATAAAAAGACGGGTTTATTACATCTGGTTGATTTTATTTACGCCTGAAGCGTCCAGATGGTGCGATATATACCGGGCAAGTTTTGTTTACTATCATTAATGGTATTCCATCACTCGGTCAATAAAGGTTTTAAGCTAAAATCTTATATTGTCTCTGGATTGTTTCAGATTATTCCCCCAACAAACACCACAAAACACTTCATAAAACTGTGTTTAATACACCGGAATGCTGGCTGGAAAGATATATTGTCCCGCTGTTTAAGAATAAGGGGGTTCCCATTGAACCCTCTAACTAAAGGCTTATCTCATTATTAAGCCTCTGGGGAAAATCTTTATATCTATTTCAAATACACGAACCAACATTTTTATGTCTGAGTATGATTTACTACATAAAAATCAGATGTATTTTGGTTACACGCCCTTATAGAAATTCATAAAAAGAAACAATGTAAACTATATTGTGCGTTTATAGACTTTGCAATGGCATTTGATCCATTCAACAGAATTGGCCTTTGGCAGAAGCTCCTAGCAACGTCCATTTCGCGATGGTCAAACATCTATTTTTTTCGCATGTGAGAACGGTTTGATACAAGGAACTTTTCCACTGATCTTCACTATATTCCTGAACGATTTAGATTCCTGTTTTTCCATTTTTGATTATCAGTCTTCTGCGAGTTCTGGTGGCACCAGGAGCTCGTCTTCTGTGAGCTCTGATGGTACCAATAGCTCGTCTTCTGTGAGCTCTGGTGGTGCCAAGAACTCGACTCTACACGTAGGGTTGGAAAAGTAAATCTGGCCACTGCTAAATTTTGTGCAGGGAGGTAACTGGAAGAGTCCGATGACCCTGTACAGTTGCATAATAAATTTTCATACCTGGATATTGAAACCGATGATGTATCATCGGATTCCTCCAAGGTTGTTAAATTGAAAGTTCCTTTATCACCTATACTTCCACCTTAATGAACACTTCAAATAAAATAATACAATGGAATTGTCGCGGTTTAAAACCAAATTATGATGAGATTAATCTACTTTTAAGTGAACATAACCCTATTGCATTTTGTCTTCAAGAAACGTTCATGAAGTCAAATGATAAAACAACTTTTAAACAGTATTCTTTATATAATACTCTATGTGATACAGGTGAAAAAGCAACTGGTGGCGTGTCTATTCTTGTTAATAGAAACGTCCCGCACAGCACTATTGTATTAGACACTGACCTGCAAGCAGTTGCAGTTAGTGTTACAATGCATAGTGTTATTGCTCCTTATATTTACCACCAAGTGCAACCCTTGATCCGAAGGATCTCGATAAACTCATTGCCCAATTACCATCACCTTTAATGCTTTTGGGGGATTTTAATGCCCACAATTACATATGGGGTTGTAAAGACATAAATGATAAAGGTAATAAAGTTGAATCTTTTTTAAATCAAAATAACCTATGTCTTTATAATGACAATACATTTCATTCATATTTGCATCCTGCTTCAGGATCGAAAACTTCCATCGATTTATCAGTTTGTGAGCCATCACTTTTGTTAGACTTTTCATGGAGTGTTGGTAATGACCTCTGCGGGAGTGACCATTATCCAATATTACTTGAAAATATTGGACCTCCACTTCTTGATAGAAATCGACGATGAAAACCTCGCAAAGCAGATTGGCATATGTTCCAATCTCTTTGCGAAGAACAGTTTAAGCCTGATTTATATAACGATACGGATGATCCTGCTGGTCAGTTTTTATCAATATTATACAATATAGCAGATAAATCTATCCCAAAAAACCTCGACAAATCCAAAACGCCCTCAAAATCCATGGTATGGTGATGACTGCAAGAATGAAGTCAAGGATCGTAAAAAAGCTTTAAGTCAATTTCATTTACGACCTACACAACATAATTTAGACAATTTTAAAGTGTTTCGTGCAAAAGCAAGACGTACTCTTAAGGCGAGTAATAAAAAGTCCTGGAGAGATTACGTTTCTAGGGTTTAATTATCGTACTAGCCTTAAGAAGGCGTGGGACATGGTCCAAAAAATCAACGGTAAGGGTACTCCAGGTTGCGTAAACCATTTAAAAACTGAAAATCATACTGCCACATCTGCCAAAGACATCGTTTATACTTTGGCAGATACTTTTTCGAAAAATTCATCTTCTTCTAATTGCAACTCAAAATTTTTCAAATAAACAACAGACTGAAAAACGGAAATTGAATTTTAAATCTAATAATTCAGAAAAAATATAATAAGAAACTCTCTTTGAGTGAATTGAAAAATCCCTTAAAGAAGGCACATGATATATCAGCTGATCCTGATGATATCCATTATCAACTTTTGAAACATTTACCCGAATCGTCCTTATTAATTTTACTTGATATTATTAACTCTGTTTGGGTGACTGGAAACTTCCCCGAATCTTTGAGGGAAGCTATCGTTATTCCGGTACCCAAACCTGGGAAAGGTAACACCGTCCAATTGCTTTGAGTTGTGTTTGTAAAACCATAGGACGTATGATTAATGGTCGCCTCGTTTGGTTCTTGGAATCCAAGAACTTGATAACTTAGTATCAAAGTGGATTCCGACGCCAATAAGGCACAATAGACCATTTAATTAGATTTGAATCGTTTGTTAGGGAGGCTTTCATGAAGAAAGAATATTTAGTCACTGTATTTTTTTACTTAGAGAAAGCCTACGACACAACGTGGAAGTATGGCATTATGAAAGATCTTCATAATAATATGGGCCTTCGTGGTCGTTTAGCTACATTTATTTTAAACTTTTTAGATGATAGACAGTTTCAAATCCGAATGGGAACAACCCTCTCCGATGTTCACAAACAGGAGATGGGCGTCCCACAAGGCAGTATTCTGTCTGCCACAATTTTTAATATTAAAATTAATAATATTGTTAAGAGTATAGATCCTAGTGAGGATTGCTCTTTATATGTTGACAATTTTGTAATTTGTTACCGTTCGAAAAATATGAAAACTATTGAAAGGCAACTACAGCAATGCTTTAATAAACTTCAGACTTGGTCTGATGAAAACAGTTTTAAATTTTCTAAGTCTAAAACAAATTGTATGCATTTTTGTCAACTAGGTAAACATCACGATGACCCCAATCTAACTTTAGATGGTACACATATACCTGTTGTTGAGGAAACAATTTTTTTTATGGTCTTATTTTTGACCGTAAACTTACTTTTATTCCTCATCTTAAATATCTCAAGACAAAGTGTAATAAACCACTTAGGCCTAAAAAAAAAAGTTGTTTGTTTCCGGTTACCCGACCGACCCTATATTTTAACTGCCGACTCAAAAGTTTTTATGTCCAAAAAATCGGCATCGAATTTCGCGCTCTTTTTGGTGATTTTCACAACGAAGTAATTCTTACGCACCGGCGCGCTATGTCGTTTAGACGCTCGTAATCTCATTATAAAATAATCACTGCATACGCCTAGACGATATAGACTCACAGAAACGGTGCAAGGTATAATTTTTGCAGTATAGCTTATATCAAACATCTTCCTCGATTTATTATAGCCACTTCAGATTTCAGTTTCATATCTGAAATTGAGTACTATTAAAAATATATATTACTTTCACACCACTACCCCCAAAATGACATATATTATCATGTAATAGAAACTAACAAACTCATTCATTTTGATGTTCCATGTTCCATTTAATATTAAAGGAGTGTGGTACGACAAAAAAAAAAAAAAAAAAAAAAAAAAAAAAAATCAATCCCTACCTACCGACCCATATTTTTTTGGGCATGTAACAGGAAACAAACCTTCTTTTTTTTAGGCCTTAATTTATTGAAAGTTGTTGCTAATACAAATTCGGGTGCAGATCGTAAAGTTTTACTTAGACTTGGCAGATCACTAATCAGATCAAAATTAGAGTACGGCTCTATTGTATATGGATCTGCTCGCAAGTCTTACTTAGCGATGCTTGATCCTATACACAACCAATGTCTACGACTCGTCCTTGGCGCCTTTCGTACGTCCCCAGCCGACAGTCTTTATGTAGAGGCAAATGAACCATCATTGTATTTAAGACGTCAAAAACTGGCTCTTCAGTATGCAATTAAACTTCATTCAAATCCATCTAATCCTGCTTTTAATCTTATTTTTGACCCCACTTATGAAACTCTCTTTGATAAAAAACCTAAAGCTATTCGAACTTTTGGTCTCCGGATCAAACCAAAATTCACCGAAGCCAATATTGATCTTAATTTAATTGCTAAGTACACAAATACCACCATGGACACTGGAAAAGCCTAAAATAATTTAAGCTTTGTAAAGACAAAAAATCTGAAACAGACTCTACTATCTTCCAAATTAAGTTTAATGAATTCAAATCGTCTTACAATCATTACTGTCAAATATATACAGATGGTTCTAAAGATGGAGACACCGTGGCTGCAGCTGCTATAACAGGACAGCACACCTCAAAGAGCAGTTTACCAAAACGGAGCCTCCATCTTTTCAGCTGAATTTAAAGCCATTGATTTGGCACTGGACTACATTAATGAATCTGATAAAAAAAACAGTTTATTATATTTTCTGATTCACTTTCATCTCTTCAAGCCATAGATGGCATGAACGATGATAATCCTCTTGTTTTTCAACTTATAAATAAATACAATATTCTTTGTAAAGAACACACTATTGTTCTCTGCTGGCTTCCTGGTCATACAGGAATTAGTGGAAATGATAAAACAAATAAGGCTGCGAATGCGGCCTTAAGCTTGAATATTTCATATTTCAAACTACCTTTTACAGATTTTAAATCTAATATTAATAAATATATTTTAAGTTCATGGCAGTCCTCTTGGGATCTTGACATACATAATAAGTTACATTATATCAAACCAAAACTTGGCGAATGGCAGCCTAGAAATAGGGTTATAGGTCGAGAAGAAGTTATTTTAGCTCGGTGCAGAATAGGGCATACCCGCTGTACCCATTCATATCTTTTAAAGCGTGAAGCTGTCCCAGAGTGTGTGCTATGTTTTGCACCGCTTACTGTTAAGCATATACTTATCGACTGTGTTGACTTTGTTCCAATGAGAGCGAAGTACTAAAGGGTCGATAGTATGAAAGAGCTTTCTGATAAAGTTAATGTAACAAATGTATTTGCCTTTTTGAAAGAGGTTAAACTTTTTAAACATTTTTAGTTTAAAACCATTGACGGGTTAAATGATTTAGTATATCGTTGATTTCCCTGTATTTAATTGATGTTTTCATTTATTTATTTGTAAATAACTTTATTTATTTATTTGTAAATAGTTTTAATAAATTTTAGCCATATTTATTTAATATTATTACTTTTGGTATCACATTCATTAATCTTTGCACGCACAAAATGACCTGTTTATGTGTCGACGTGCCATAAACACCATACTTTCATTAATTAATTAATTAATTCATTCATTCATTCATTCAATTTTTGATGGAGTTGGCATTGAACTTGATGCTTACACTGCAGGAAACTAGCTCAAACGTTCGGTTATATATGCAGATGATACTGTGATCGTATCAGATAATCCAGTTGATTTCCAGAATTTACTCGATTCATTCCATGAGTATTGCCTCGACTGGAAACTCGTCGTTAGTATGTCCCAAAACAAAACAGTAATATTCGGTGCTAGAAACGTCACCGACTACCTTTTTAAAATTGGAGGTGAAAACATTGAAATTGTGAATCGCTATAGATATCTAAGTACAATCTTCACAAGCAATGGCTCTTTGATCAAACTACACTGCCTATCTTAACATATGATAGCGAAATATCGGGGGGTTCGAATCACTTGATTTAATTGAAATAGTCCATCGCGATTTTCTTAGGAAAAATGACTAATTCTTGCAAAAGTACACCCATGTATATGTTATACGCCGAATAAGGCCATTACCAGATTTCAATTAATGTTAAATGTAGGATGATAGGGTTTTGGAACCGCATAATAAAAGGTAAGAAACCCAAATATTCGTTCCTAATATATCTCTAAATGTTAAATAACAATCCGTATAGTTTTAAATGGAGCTTATCCATAAGTACACTAACGTCCGTTGGCAGGTTAGACATATACTCAAACGCAAATAAAAGTGTTCACATTTATATTTTTGATTTTCTGAAAATCCAATAACGGAATACCATCATGTGTCGTATCAATCTTTAGCTTATTCCATTACCCTTTTAACCAATATGCTTATTTTTATTGTTTTGAATTTGGATAAAACGTACGACGCGTCTACGTGGATTAGGGGTCAAAATAAAAAAATACACAAATAGCCAAAAGGGATGTTTTTTTGCGTAGATTAACTGTATTTTGTTGTAAAATGAGGTAAATGTTGCATTCATATCTGTTATGACTGCCATTCTGCCTAATAACTTCTAAAATACGTCACGCATGTAATGCACGTAACGTTGTACCTCTGTCCAGTATCGTTATGGCGTCAATATGCTGACGTTCTGATAGCCGTGGCATATTCGCTGTTATAATTTTTCAAAAATTACAGAAAATTCCACCATGTAAGACAAAGTTACAGACCAGACATGAAAAATCAGACAAACTGAAATGTGACCTTGACCTTTAGGTAAGGTTCTCAGTCTTAATGCGACATGTCGTAATGTCATGTTGATTAACTGATAAATTTAGCCAAATATTTTTGTATGATACTGTTACAGACCGGACTTGGGATCTCAAACAGACTCAAAGTGTTGTCAAACAAACTCAAAGTATGATCTTGACCATTAAGTTATGTATCTTGGTGTTACGTGCGACACGTCGTCCAGTCATCTTAATCAATTGAGCCAAGTTAAAGACAAAATTACAAACCAGACACGAATGTCGAACAAATTGAAAGTGTGACTTGAACTCTGAGGAAAGGTTCTGGGTCTTACAAATGACACTTCTTCATGTCATGTTGATCAATTGAGCCAAGTGTTGTCAAAGTAAATTGTGACCTTGACCTTTGAAGTTGGAGTATTTATGTTACACACGACATGTTGTCATGTTATGTTGATCATTTGTAGCAAGAATTTATAAAATCCATCAATGCATGACAAAGTTACAGACCGGACATGAAATCTCACACAGATGCAAAGCGCTGTCAAACAAACTCAAAGTGTGACATTGACCTTTGAGGTACGGGTGTGGATTTCACAAGCAGCATATCATCAGGTCATTCTTATCAATTGAGCCATGGGCTTTTGAACTTTATCTATACATGACATAATAACAGACAGGACACTAAATCTAAGAGTGAAAGTGTCATCAAACAAAGTTAAATTGTGACCTTGACCTTTGAAGTCTGGGTGTTACATGCGACACGTTGTCATGATTGTAATGTTGTTCATTTGTAGCAATTATTTATAAAATCCATGTATGCATGACAAAGATATTGATATTTTGTAGCACGTGTTTATATAATCCATTAATGCATAACAAAGTTACAGGCCGGACACGAAATATCACAAAGACTCAAAGTGTTGTCAAACAAACTCAAAGTGTGACCCTGACCTTTGAGGAACGTGTGTAAATCTTACTCGCAACACGTCGGCTTGTTATGTTGGTCATTTGTAGCAAGTATTAAAAAAATCCATCAATGCATGACAAAGTTACAGGCCGGAAACGAAATACCAGACGGAAGGACGGGCAGAGGGGGAGGTGGTGTGTGTGTGTGGGGGGGGGGGGGGGGGAGGGGATAAAAATACTTGAAAATCCTCACACGTAGACTTAGTCATGACCTATTAAAACTGCGTACATTTAACCATAGATTCTCTATAGAAACAGGAAAATGGGCAAATACCTTACCATAGAAAATATAGTATGCTTAAAATGTAATTGTAACGAAGTAAGTTCAGTAATACACTATTTGTTTAGATGCTGACACTTTCAAATGAAGAACGCATACTTTTAGTTAAAAATAAACATTTAACCACACATGCTATACATGCGCTGTATACAGTGCTATCCTCGCAAAACGAAATCGAACTACTTATGCAAATTTGCACGCATACTTATAAAAGTGTGTAATTAATTCCGTACAAACATGCTTAATAGCGGCTTCTTGCTACTATGCAAATGGCATGACTGTAATTAATAGTAAATAATATGTATACTGAACCAAAAAAGAAACTTCATTTAACTAAATTTGGCTGAAATCTTCTGCCTGTTGTATAATTATATCTTATCAATCTACTGAAATAGCTAAATTGGACAGAAATTATCAATTATGTTGTTTGATTTGAATTTAAAACAGGAAGGGATGGGTTTCAAAATCGGGTTATCAGTAGCGTGTGTGACCGCGTGCGATAATGACTGCTTGACAGCGACGTCGCATTGAAAGCACAAGCTTGTTGATGTTAGCCTGTGGGATAAAAAAAGGATAAAAAATGATCTCAGTAACCATTACATGTATTGCCTTTAAACTTTACGCAAGCCTTCCGAGTCATCAGCACTACTACAATAACTAAGTTGATAACTCCTGCATCAATATAATACAAATTATTGCTATTGTTTGACTTAGACATTCTGGTTTAAGTTTTGCATGCAAGCCCCTATCTCAGTAACCATTGCATGAATTCCCTTGAAGTTTACACTGATCAACCTTACTACAATAACTAAGATAGATAACCCTTGCTTAAATATAATGCAAACTATTGCCTTTGTTTGATTTAGAAATTCTGGCGAAAGTATTGCATGCAAGTACCATTAAGTCTATATCTCACCAACCACTCAATGTATTTGATTGAAACTTTACACAAGTATTTCCAGTCATCAACCCTACTACAAGTACTAAGTGAGATAACTCTTGCATGTTTGCATGCAAGTACTGTCAAGTCCATATTACCCGAAACGCTCAATGAATTTTATTGAAACTTTACATACGGTTTTGTAGTCATAAAATCAACTAAATTAATTAGTCGGATAACTATTGCCAGATTTTTTTTTGCAAATTAATGCAACAACTTGAGCAACAGCTTGCTTGTGAATGACAAATATTTTCGTGAATTATCATGGCATTTGATGCATTCATAACATCCGGCACGTCTCTCTCACGTGGATCACTCTCTTTTTTTCAATCTATATTTACTGATTACTAAACCTAATATGCAAATTAGCTTCTTCGCTGACGTAAATTATAGTACAATTTCCGATTCAATGGAATATACTCGGCCAATGATGTCATCCTTCAGTATAAGAACGATCGCTAGATATGTGCAAAGATATAAATGCACATACGGACAAATATTTCTTTTTTATTTTGTTGGAACCATTTTTGTATGATAATCCGTTATGAAGCACTTTATGAAAAAAGTGTTGCTTTGGAAATGCACAAGGGAAAAAAACATTATTTTTGTAATGAGATTCGAACTTGAATCATCCGGCCGACAATTCGCAGATGTAACCACTGCACTATACTGAGGAGATTAAGGAAAGCCTCATCGAAAATTGGCGTTATTTTCGTTACATAGTTTAAATTTGGGGGGAAATGTCGGAAATGTATGTACTCTGACCGACAAACCCAACCAACCGAAACTTGTACGAAATTATTCAGCTCATTGCTGAATTCATGTACCTGCTCATGATTTCCTGGTGCAGCCCGTGCGTGTCAACCATGTGGTTTTATCGATTGCAGGTACATTAGTACATTACATGTCAGTTGACATACAACCATATTTTCAGAGATTTTCTGACAATTATCCAGGTTATGATAATGCCGAGGCTAAATTTTGAAGAGAGGGTCCAAGTTTTGGCCATGCTTGAATGTGGGCAAACGCAAGAACAAGTCGCTAGATGTTTTAACGTCTCTCGTTCGGCAATATTGCATCTCGTTCGCCGTGTCAGAGACACGGGAACGTTTGTCGATAGGCCACGCGTGTAACGTCAGTACGGCATGGAAATTATATACATCAACGCCATCTGCGTGACAAATTTAAAAACGTTTAGAGTTAGGTAATCGTGGACGCCCTGTAAGTCGACATACAGTCTGAAATCGTCTTAGAGAACGGGGAATAGATGCCGCAGGCCAAACTGCGGTCTAGTTCTTACACGACGCCACCGTCACCAACGTCTTATTTGGCCCCGTAACCATCGCGGTCAGCGTTGGCAGAACGTGGTGTTTAGTTACGAGTCACGTTTTAACTTATCGAACGCCGACGGACGTATCTGTGTTTTTAGGACTCACACCTCTATTATCTCCCTTAAGTACTCCGGACCTACAGATGAAGGAGGTAGAAATAAAACTTTAGTTCTCTTTTTCTTCTTTTTTCAGGGCTTTGTATTGCAATGTTTTGTTTTTTGCTAGCATGAGTTAAATGGTCAGTATTTTAGAAATTACCACTGAAAATTTGATGCTGATACCAGCTTTCTGGACAATTCCGTGTCATTTCAGAATTGTTGGTTCGAACCGCATCTAGGGCGAATAATTGACATATCATTACTCTGGAAATGGATAGGTCTCACAAAAACATTGAATTTAAAAAAAACCAACCTGGTAAAGGTATACTTTTTTTCTTTATAATTGCATATCTTGAACCAGTGAAGAATTTGAGCCAAAACACATGCTGCAGAATTTAATTTTTCACTCTGTTTTGGACATAAATGTTACAATGGAGCACTATGGGAAATGTAATAGTGGTGTGAGACGTACAGACGACGTTATTAACGATATGCTAACGATTGCGTTCTGCAGCACAACCGTTACTGTGGGGGTGGGGGGAGATATGGTCTGGGTAGCCATCAACCATTAAGTCCCAACTCGTCGTGTGCCAAGGTAACCTCACAGCCAGGCGTTACATCAACCATATATTACGTATTGTAATTGTCCCTATGTTCCGCCAACGCCAACGCCTGGTCTTCCAACATGACAACGCGCCACCTCACGTTATACGTTTCACCAAGACTTTTTACAGACCCGCAACATTGAAATCTTGCTTTGTCCGGCGTGTTCACCTGACAGAAATCCGATTAAACACGCCTGGGATAACCTTGGACGGCGGGTACGTCAACTTCAACCGCAGCCTGCCAACGTCCAGGAACTGACAGCAGGAGTTGGCCAGAATCCCACGGTATCTGCTACGTAACTGGTGCGGTTCCATGGGGCGACGTCTTGCTGCTGTGGTAGCTAGTAAAGGTGACCACGCGCGCTACTGATTGTGTCAGTGAAATTGCTCTGAACCGTCTATTGAAATTTGAAGCATAATGCGACCATGAAATGCTGTCTGATGAACCATCAATTCTCTAAAATTATGAAATTTGCGAAAGGAATTGTTTTTTTTCTAATTTTGAATCACGGTGAACACATTATTGTACAATGAGTTAAAATAAGGCGTTTCTTTTTCTCGTCAGTGTATGTAGAAGATCGGCGATACATATCTAACTTACAACTTAGCCGCTTGCATTGGTTTAATCGAAGGTGCCCAGAAATTTCCGGTGTTTACGAATATAACTGAAATCAGATACGCTAAATTATTTAAGTTATTTTACGGGTCAGGTCTTATTCAATAATCGGCGATAATAGGGAAATTTCGTACATGCTTTTGACAATAAGCAACAGTACATTTAACGAGATATGATCCAGATAGTCACACCTCATGCTAAATTTTACAATTATACCAGTTATTTGTATATTTAAAACACTGTACAGGTCACGACGCTTTAACTATAACTCTTCAATCAGTCGCAAACACACCAATACATGGGAGATAAATGTGGTAGTAGCGTTAAAATAAACGTGCTGTAGTGTTGTTTCTTAACACATTTTTTTTTATAACTTGCACGTGGTACGTGCGATGGCTATGCATTCCATGAATGTTCTACAAAGTTCATTTCCTATAGTTATATTATTAATTACTACACACAACCACTGTTACATACAAGTTGTCTTTATCATTGATCAGGGTCCTCCGTGGCCGGGTGGTTTAAGGCACCGTCTCAAGATCACATACATCTCACCGCCAAGGTTGAAGGCTCGAGTCCCTCTCGCTCGAAATGCTTTATGTAAGACAGTTTGCCAGTTACTTACATCAAGACGGTAGTTCTACTCAGATTCATTCTAAGTTTTACTTTACCAGTTAAACAGGATATTCCATATATAACCTGATGTGTGTTGAAAATTGCGTTAAACCCCATATACAAAATCATTGATCTGGCTTTGGTATTTCAGTAAAGAATATGTTGCGTTCTTAGGTTATAAAGTGGATCTCGGTCAAGCTTGCTATCCAAAAGTTTGTCCAAAGTTAAAGATGACCGCTCATGGGTATGCTCCATTGAAATATAAACGGAAAAAATTCTACAAATAATTTACCTACTGATCAGTCATATACCATATCGCCTTAGATTATTTTTATATAATGTCATACAAAATTCAACAATTGAGGCATTCAATGAATGTCGTATATTTGATTTTAAATCTTTGTTATTATTAAAATATTTACGTGCTTGTTTAAATGAAAACGTTTTATAAGACACGAGTATGCTTTTCCGATTTTAAGAGGTTAACCATTTGTATGACGTTCATTAACGGTGCTGTCCAATGTAATAGTTGAAAACAATCTATGTCTATGAGGAAGTGTTCCTTGCAATTAATACACCACATACGTCATTGAAGATATAGTTTCATTAACCATTAACGACAAATAATAACTTCGTCTTATTGTTTCATTGCTCTTATTTAATAACACTTTATTCAAGTGTTTCCTAATAGCACTGGCGACATTTGCTTGGGCAACTTTTGTATAAACCGTTTGGACTCTCTTTTAACGTCACTAATGTAAGTATTCTCTTGAGATATGAACTCATACTAGTTTAATTAAGCAATTGACTTGCTAAGAGTTAGTTTCAGTGAGGATATTCACTGTCCGAATACTATTTATGTTCCCAGTTTAGCACAATTCAGCAAAAATAAGAAATAAAATTATACATCTCACTACACAGTTGTGCCGATTTTTTGGCCATTATTTTGCCATTCTTGTACTTAAACAGTCCTCTGTAATTTGGTTTGAAATATTTTCAATTTGGTTCATAGGGTCTGTGATTTCTTACTACAGATGCGTAAAGCGGAAGCTGGTATAGCATATACTGAAATAAGACACTACTGGTATTAAAACGTGACTTTTGTAGGATTCTAAGAGTTTATAACAATATCAAACGGGTCAACAAACCAGTTATTGTGCATTTTTTGTGTTGATATAATTCTGTTATGACCAAAAAATACGTTAAAAAAGGAATATATGTGGAAAATATTTAACCATGGAAATCTTACTAGACATTATGCTATAAAGAATAAAGAACAGAATTCAAGAGCGTAGTGATATCAAACGAACAAAATACAACTGTGCACTTAGCCCTGAATATTCCCAACAGGATAATTACATTCAATGAACAGAAGCACAACATCAGTATAAATATAACCAACAATCAACAAAATCATAATAAAAAAGCAAAGGATAGAAGAAGTGACCACAAAAATAGATCAGACAAAGTCATTATTGGAACAGCGCCCTTATCACCTCACTAAAGGAGTGAAGTAATTTTTATGGCAACTTGCGTCGAACTTCACATGAAACTCACGACAACAATGCATCAGCAAAACAATGAACAATGCTCCGTTTTTAACTACGACAAGCTGTAAATATTTTCGTTTGGAAATAAAGTTCACTTTATCGACATAGTTCATTAATACCGATCGCAGTAGCAATGTAGATAGTAAGTAATGCAGATAAATGTTAATTAAGTAATAATGGAAGATTTAACAAGGTCTACGAGTGCACCAATTTCTATCTTTTTATTAAACTACATGAAATTTAAAACGATAAAGCGTAGATATATTTGAAGTATATGTCAACGTCAATGTCACTTTAAAAACAAATATAAGACTCGAAGGTTTTCTCCTATATGGTGTGTCGGTATTGTCGACTTCGACTCAGTATATTAGACGAATCAAACAACCATTGATAAAGAAATCAACTTATCAAATTCGATATGATTGATTTTGTTTTAAAAATATCAATCTTTAAATAAAAATTCGCCTAAGGAAGCTGACATGTGCGCTTTTTGTAGATTATCAAATTAAACATATGCACATATTAAAACAAATTAATAAAGTTAATCACCCTGTGAACAGCTTTCCTTTTCGTCGAAAAAATATACCACGAACAAAATGTAATATACCATTGACAAAATGTAATATACCACTGTAATATACCACTGACAAAATGTAATATACCACTGACAATTCTTATCAGTTTTCGACCAAACAAAATATTATAACAATTTCTAACGTATAAAGTTAAATTGTTGCGGACCACTTCCAAGCTCTCGTATAATCCATCAGTCAATTTAAACACAGTTGCATCCGTTTGATCAGTTACTTTGATAGATATATTTGAATGTTAAACATAATTATGAGCAACATGTTGTTTTGGTGGAGCTATTGGGCTACTGCCATATTTGTAGTAATATTTGTAGAATTAGCTGAATGCAGATTGACTGGAAAGGCACGTTTCTCACGTATAGAAGAACGGCTTGGACTGATTGAAATTCGTCAAAACTCAGAAAGCAGTTTTCGACAACAGGACACAGATGTATTGTTCGAAAAGCTTGAGAAAATTGAAAGAATGCTAAATGATACGGTACATTTAAACAGTGACAACAATGGAGCGGATTCATTTGATGATGATAAACGCGACGACAAAAGTCTTGAGGATGAGAGAATATCGATGTGGAGATCGGAGTGGGATAGAAAACTCGAAAACTTGTTTATGGCATTTAAAGATGAAAAACATTTAAATGAAAGAATCCGGCGACAAATTCCTGATATTGAAAACAAGTTGATTGAATGCACCTCTGGAACATTTGGGATAACTAATAAGTTGATGAATATGTCAATGAGAATTGAAAAGGCAAACAAATTCATTGTTGATGTAAGTCAGTTAATCGACCAAAATGGTGCATCAATCAATAAAATAGACAAATCTATTTCACAGTTACTTGATAAAGTGGATAAAACATATGTTATTCTTTCTGCAAGAGGAAAACGAGCTAACTCGTGTCTTGATCTCTATAAGAATGGGAATCGAGAAAGTGGCATTTATAATGTATACCCAAACAATAGACCATCACCCATCCAAGTGTATTGTGATCAGAAAACTGACGGCGGTGGGTGGACCGTATTTCAGAGAAGAGAAGATGGAAGTGAGGACTTTTACCGAGGGTGGCTTGACTATAAATTTGGATTCGGAAATCTTGAAGGAGAATTTTGGCTCGGAAATGAATATTTGAGTTTTATGGTGACTGAATGTTGTCACGAACTCCGCATCGATTTGGAAGACTTTGAAGGCAATCGTCGGTACGCAAAATATGCAGAATTTAAAATTGGCACGAAAACAGAACACTATACTTTAACTGTGAGTGGATATAGTGGTGATGCGAAAGATTCATTCAGTGGCCAATCAAGTTATAAATTCAGTACAAAGGATAAGGATAATGATGTTTATGCAACAAGCTGTGCTCAGAGATTCAAGGGAGGATGGTGGTACTCTAGTTGTCATGGGTCAAACCTGAATGGTTTATACCATATTGGCAAACACACTTCGTATGCTGATGGTGTGAATTGGAGGTTCTGGTTGGGTTACCATTACTCATTGAAAAATGTGCATATGATGTTCAGATAAGGCAACTGAACATTGAATGAAAAGAAAGGCCGTATAACTTACTCGCATGTGACAATAACTGGATTTTGATTTAGTCTGAGATTTGATTACTATCGTCATATTTGATAATTTATTGAAATCAATATCGGTTAAGACGATTGTTAGACATCAAATGAGGCTTCCCTGCTTCTTTTAACACGTATGGAACATTGTGGAGAGGAATTACAAAACATTGTAATCATACATTTCCTTTTGCAAATACAATGTATGAACTTATATGTTTGATTAAACTTTTTGTTAAGACTCAAATAAACGGATAGATGACTCCGTAAGCAAGATTTAAGCTCCCCAATGACAGTCAGTTATACACACATACACACTGTAGAACTTACTTGCAATATCTGTGTACTCCAAAATAAACGTTGCTTTTTACATGAAAGTTCATATTTTATAAATGACCAACACACTGAGTATTTCGTATATTTTTGTTTTTGAGCTCTCGATTAACACCACCATGTCCTGTTTGACATTTATTTATCACAAATACACCGGTAGATAATGAGTTGCTTCCTTAAATCAATGTTACTGAACGAAACAACCAAAATTCACCTGTAAACTATCCGTCATTTCATGAACGAGGTCGATCTATTAAACATGAAAGTAAGGTATGCGTTCATGCGCTATGAACGACATAATTATATTGATGTTCAATGAAAAGAAGTTATGTCATGAATGTAACTATTTGGAACGGAACTGTTACCTCGCTACCTGATATTTAATGTATTGTCTAAAGAGTATCAAAGCAATTTCTTTGAGAGTTGGTATTGAATAAGAAAGAACATATAGGCTTTGCAAAATCAATGCATTAGTGTTAATGTTATATACAAATTCTGACATCGCTTCTCCTCATTATTTTGACCAATTAATTGAATACACAAAAGTGGCGGTTATCTATTCTGTTCAGTATACATGTGTAAGGAAGTTGCATCATATTCCCTTACTACACACAACATTAGTACGAGTCATTTCTGTAAAACAATCGTTCTACAGGAACCAAGCATACACCGCTTTTATACGCAACTACGAATTCTCGGACCGTGCAGTGCCTGCAACTACGCCCTCAAACGGGATAGTGTCAATTGATCACTGACCAATTGGTTTTCGAATAACATAAATAATCCTGATTCCATTATTTTATACAATGGATTGAGGACCTCACTAACGTATTTAGATAATTATTTTTACACTAAAAAATGAATGATTTAGACTGTTTTAAGAAAAATACATTTTGTTCCAGACATTGCTTAAAGATTATTTTCATTATCAGTAAAAAATAAATTTTGAAGTCTTTAAGTAAAATTTCAAAAATATTGGTGAAACGGAAACCATGTCGCTTGTTTGTATGCCGATGAAGACCTGATATTTTAATGAAAAAACAAAACAGTTTGGCGATTTAATGATAAAAACAGACCCATCTACTCGGTAATGAAGAATTTTAAATCGTTTCTTATCGGCCTCGTAGGCAGTAAGCAGTGAGGTGATATATTAATCTGACGTGACATCACGCTTGTATATGTACAAACACATCGACGTGTTAATACATATCAATTAAATACTTTTCTATTTGCCTTATCGATTTACTTTATACCCTTAAATAAAATTCAAATCATGTCTGTTTTCCGTTTCATCTTACAACCGTATTAGTTGTTCATAATAATAAACACCAGTTGCTACATGTACCTGTACATTTATATATCTATAAACAACGTTATATAATGATATAGATTTAATTCAGGGATAAAAACACTTTTACAAGATGATATTTTACCTTACGTTTATTGCAATGTGATTTACAAACTTACAAATGTGATTCTGGTCTTCGTATAATATTTAAAACACTTTTTATGAAAATGTGCTATTTGTTCTTTTATTCTATGACGTACTACATATTTGTGGATGGACATTTTAACAATAAGGAGAGACAAACATGCAGATAGGATAGGACTCGAACCTTGGTCCTTTCCATTACCTTGCTAATGCTCTACCGAATGCACTAGTAGGACTGCTGACATACTTTTCTCTCCTTACGTGTTACGTACATTCTGTGATATATTCCTTCACAAATTTAGAGTTTGTTGCCGAATTTCCATAGAGACCAGATAGTCACGTGAATGTTTCTAAGAATATACATAAGACACAGCCTCGCGTTGGACATCAATGTAACAGGACGAGGAAAATCCGGGACTCGAACCCAGGACCTTTCGCAAATAGGGCTTATGCTCTACTGACAGAGCTAACCACACCGCTGATATAATAATACTTATGTTTTCTCACACAGTGACATATTCCCCCACTAAATT
The DNA here is from genome assembly GCA_029582155.1 of Panopea generosa. Lineage (NCBI taxonomy): Eukaryota > Metazoa > Mollusca > Bivalvia > Adapedonta > Hiatellidae > Panopea > Panopea generosa. Next base: position 11,400,751 of record CM055901.1, on the reverse strand, counting down.
AAAATTCGTTCCCAAATTTCCATAGAGACCAGAGAATCACGTGAATATTTCACGGAATATATATAAGTCACAGTGTGATGCATTGGCATCAATAGTAGATTCAATAAAATTGTAAGTTAGTAACACTCCAGCATAATTATAGAAGGGCAGCCGCATGTATATATACATGTGTTGATCCTATATGTATATAGAATTATTCCGTTCATACTTCCGTGAACGGCTACCCACGAGCAGTCATTTTAACTTAACAAACATTTTGGATAGCAGCAGTACCGAAATTAAGAAACCATTTTATAACCTTAGGACGCGAATGTTCTTTACCGAATGATATTTTTGAATGGATTTAACGCCATTTTCAACATATTTCAGGTTATATATGGCATGAGGCTTCTGATATGTAGCGATCACGAACGGAGAGATACCTAAGGATAACGGGGACCATTAAGACAGCAGATGATTAGCAGTAATGGAAGAACCTTAGATATAGGCACTTGACCTGACGCGAGAGACACTATCGCTTCGCCCACTGATGCAAGAGCCACTATCGCTCCGCCCACTGATGCCAAATCCACTTCTGCTTCGCCCACTGACTCGAGAGCCACTATCGCTCCGCCCACTGATGCCAAATCCACTATTGCTTCGCCCACTGATGCGAGAGCCACTATCGCTTCGCCCACTGACGCGAGAGCCACTATCGCTTCGCCCACTGACGCGAGAGCCACTATCGCTCAACCACTGACAATCTTGCGTTGTTTGTTCAAGTAATACAATGTAGTTCAATGTAGTGTATACCTAGAGAACTTCGCTTGTCTAAGGAAAATGGTACCCTGTAAACTATATTTAACGCTCATTGGGTTATCGAATTATTTACTAGATAAACCGCGTCAGGTTAATTGATAAGGTATCATCACAGAGGAAATGGGAAACAACAACTTCAGGACTCGCACACCTATTATCTCCCTTGAGTACTCCGGACAGATAAAGGAGGTAGAAATAAAACTTTAGTTCTCTTTTTCTTCTTTTTTTAGGGCTTTGTACTGCAATGTTTTGTTTTTTGCTAGCATGAGTTAAATGGACAGTATTTTAGAAATCATCACTGAAAATATGATGCTGATACCAGCTTTCTGGACAATTTTGTGTCATTTCAGAATTGTTGGTTCGAACCGCATCTAGGGCGAATAGTTGACATATTATTACTCTGGAAATTGATAGGTCTCACAGGTATAGGTCAAGGTATACTTTTTTTCTTTATAATTGGATATCTTGAACCAGTGAAGAATTTGAGCCCAGACACATGCTGCAGAATTTAATTTTTCACTCTGTTTTGGACATAAATGTTACAATGGAGCCCTACCAGAAATGTAATAGTGGTGTGAGACGTTAAATGTAATGAGACTGCGCATGAATTATACAATGGATTGTACTGGTTGTGTTTTTAAAGAGGTATGGCCATTAGGCCATTATGAATTAATTGCTAGATTATAATCCACATTTTTATTAAAAACGGGGAGGGCGGGAGGATTCTATTTTTTATTTTCATTTTTTAAATTGAAAATAAGGGAGCGAGCGGGGATGATAATCTACCAATTATTTTGTATGTCCTTATCTGAAGATATTTATTTAATAAAGAAAGACACAGCTTACTTTTAAATGACAAACATTTTCGTGACGTATCAAGGTATTTGATGCATTCATAACATCCAATACATCTTTTGCACGTGAATAACCCTTTTTTATATATAGATAAACTTTAAGGGAACGGTCACTCTAATATGCAAATTAGCTTCTTCGCTGAATGAACTTATCGTAAAATGTCCGATTCAATAGTATATACGCGGCTAATGACGTCATCCGTCAGTATTAAATCATCGCTTGATATGTGCTAAAATATAAATGCACAAAAGGAAATATATTAAAAAAAAAGTTCTTGTGTCGGGATTCCAACTCGGATCGCCAGACCGACAATTCGCCTGACGTAACCACTGCTCTATGTAGGAATATGACAAGATCGGCGATACATATCTAACTTAAAACTTAACCGCTTACCCGGGTTAAACGATGATGCACAGAAATGTTCGAGTGTTTACAGATATAACCGAGGTCAGCTATACTAAATCATTTCCGTTATTTCACGGATCAGGTCTAATTCACATATCGGCGATAATAGCGAGTTTAAATAAATGTTTTGACAATAAGTAATGGTATTTTGCACAAGATACGATCCAGATATTCACAACTAATGCAATCATACCAATCATTTATTGATTTAAAACATTAAAATGTATAGGTTATGACGCTTTAGCACTTGTGCAGAATTACATCTCTTCAATATCACCAATGCATGGGGGATAACTGTGACAGTAGCGTCATACTTGTATACTTGCTGTAGTGATGTTTCTTTACATTGTTTGGACAGAATCAATTGTTTATTATTTGCATGTGGTGCGTACGATGTAAATGCATTCCTAAGCAATTCATGTGAAATTTACTCATTACATGTAATGTCATATTTCATGAATGTTCAACAAATTAAGTTCGTTTCTTATAGTTGTATTATTAATTTCTACACTCGAATAATACCACATACTAGTGTTCTTTATCATTCGTCTAGAGTCATCCGTGGCCGAGTGGTTGAAGGCGTCGTCTCAATATCACTTACATCTCACTGCTAAGGTTGTAAGTTCGAGTCCCGCTCGCTCCAAAATCATTATGACACACAGTTTGCCAGTTACATGTAGTAGGGATGGTTGTTCTGTTTAAATTCATTCTGAGGGTTTCCGCCACCAATAAAACTGGACATGCCATATATAACCTGAAATATGTTGAAAATGGCGTTTAACCTCATTCAAAAATATCATTGATCTGACATTGGTATTTCGGTAAAGAACATTCGCGTCCTAAGGTTATAAAATGGTTTCTAAATTTCGGTACTGCTGCTATCCAAAATGTTTGTTAAGTTGAAATGACTGCTCGCTGGTAGCCGTTCACGGAAGTATGAACTGAATAATTCTATATACATATAGGATCAACACATGTATATATACATGTGACTGCTCTTCTATAGTCGTGGTGCAGTGTTTTCATTTCAATAATCAACCTTCTAATTATTTTCCAGTGTTTTCACATATATATAATTGAGAGAAATTTAGAATTGGTTTCAATAAACAAATAAGTCAAATCTGGTTTAAACAGTCAGTCATTGGAAGGAACAAAAGTGGCATAAAAACAGGGTGTTTCTTAATACAGATTAAATACCTCTGAAAGCATATAAATGGGAAATAGCAAATGTGGCTTCTTAAGACAGGTAGATGCTTAATAGAGGTGACGGCTGAAACAGGTTTAATTGTACGAGTGACACAGCATATTAGAATACATTTATCAGGGACAAGTCCGCTTCGTCACGTTATTACTTGCGGAGTAATAAAACCTGCATTTGGCGATGTTAACACAGCGTATAACATTAGACCTAAATACACATGATCAACAGGAAAAGACCAGAACATAAAAAAGAAAATAGAAGACATATTTTGTATATGTGTTTAAGTGAGAAAATTGTTAAATTGGTTGTTATTTAGGTGATATTTAAATATGTAAAGGGTTTAGTTGATGAACTTATACAGGGCCAACGTTAGACTGTTCGAGACCAAGGTACATATCCATTATTTCCTTTTTGCTCTTAGGCAGGCAAACTTCCAGACTGATTAAAATATTGTAATCAATATTAATTTGAATAAGCAAAAAGTGTTATTTCATCTTCCGAATTGCTTAACTATTTCCAGCGAGAACCACGTAATTTGTAACAGTTTGATAATGCACATATGTTTTACAATTACAAAAAAATGTCCATACGTGCCTAGAAATAATGGCTGTTAATTAAACCTAGAAATATACATGATATTGCAAAGTCTAACCTTTTGGTTCAGTAAAAAATTGTTTTACAACATGTAAGGTTGTCATTACACACGTGTTTATTTTGCAAAGTTGTAGATGTCCCACATTGCAAACATAGGGAGCGACTGGCATTTGACATGCGGCTGTCGTCCTTATGTCATAGTATGTTATATACAAAGTAGATAGCTGTAAGTAAAAACAACCCAAAAGATTAGTTAGTTTGGTACCTTCATTGCTTCTCTTCAGGCCTATGATCTAACACAGTGCATGGATTTCACACTCATTATAATAATTGTGAGTTTTACGATGTTGAACTACGCCATATTCATTTTTGTACGTTTATAACCATACATGTGGGAAATAGTGATTATACTTGCAGAATGCATGATATATTACAGAATAGCTGGAATAAGATGATGTATATATAGAAAAACTGGATAATATAAAACTATTGAAAATTCACATGTGTTGAAGTATCTAACTATCCCATCAAATTGTTTTACAGGATCTTGCCCATCTAGGGCTAGGGTAGAAGGCGGTGACACTTAATAGTATTAGAAAAAGTATTAAAATCAAAGACTTTCTGTGTTCAAATTATTAGAGTTACTTTATTCACATAATAAAACCATATTTTATTATATTTCAAGATATATAAAAGAGGCATTAGAAATTAGAAAAAAACAGTGCTAACTGTTTAAAGCACAGTGTTCATCCTCATTTCATTTATAAACATTCATTAAATATTTTGTTATATACTCTAATGAATTTAATCATTGCTTATAAATGACTATATGTTTATATTGATTGTACACTGTATGTATTAACGTACAATAGTGTTTATTTTGAAATCATTTCCTAGCATTGAAATTGACAAACATTATGGTACAAAGTGTACACTTCATACAATACCACGACAATGCTGTTGGGAAAAATAATAGAGCTGTTTTATGACGATACCCGTTCATGTTATTCGGCAGTTTTATATGCAATACGGCTCAGTTAACTTAAAAAAATGGTTCATTATTTAAATAAATGTCTTTGGAGTACAATTACTAATATATATATATATATATATATTTATAATTATCTTGATATTTCAGCTGAAAAATGTTCGTAAAAATGAATAAAAGTAACTGATTTTTAATTATAACGGCTCCAATTTGTACATTTTAATTGGAATTTAAATATTTTAAACAAACTGTTGGACCAGTTGGAAAAATTACTAGACTATATCTTGTGCGTTGTGCGTGCATGCATGCGTGTGCGAGAATGTGCTCGAGTGAATGTGTGTGAATGTTTTCGTTCGTACGTACGTGCAACATACGTGCGTTTTATGTTTGTGTGCAGCGTGTGTGTGCATGTATTTTCTTTGGTATGTGTGAAGTAATTTCAGTAGAAGTAGTAGTAATTGTACAAGTTGAAGCAGCAGCACAAACAGCAGTCACCGAAGCAGAAGTATACGTACGTGTGCGAGTGTCTCCGTACGTTTATGTGTATGTACGTGCTCGCAGCCAAGATACGTGTAACAGTGCGGTTTCATAGAATAAAACATTGAGCTTAAATCTCCATATAAGAGTATGTGTTCTTATGTGTAAAAATTGGTTTGGAATATGGATCAAATCAATATCAAAATTGTCGTATGTATTACGATGAACCGTTGCGTGACAAATTTGAACGGGAATTCTAGATACTATATCAGCTCTTGTTGGATCAGGATTCATGATTTATTGCTGTTTATAAGCCAATGTTGCGTTTATTCACCGTCACAGAGTTGTTTGAGAAGTCACTGAAACCCCGACATGTTAAATTTAGTAAACCTTATGAGATACAAATAAGCGCAAGTTATTGTGAACCTATTTTGTATTGCCATACGATAATTAGCACTTATTTTCATTGCATCACTGATTGAAAAGAAAAAAACGTATCTATGCAAAATGCAACATGCAGACTACAATATGTTTCATTAACTTTATACGCAAGAAATGGTCATCATATTGCTTTTTTTTTTAGCTCGTCTTTTCGAAAAAAAACCCCGAAGAGCTATTGTCATAACTTCATAATTTATATTATGTTGTAGAAACAATGTATATAGCTAAATTACATTAATTTTCAAACTTTGGGCTTAAAAACCTTACGTTAAACTTTTTGGTTAAGCTCGGATTTGAATTCTTTTATTTTTTTTTTTTTCAAATCAACTTTTTTTTTCGGAAATACTATTTATTCTGTAAGCTGATCACAATCAACTAAAAAAAGTTTTCATCACTGACCTACTTAATGGACTTTCCTGCACGACCCCAACAATGACTCCCACCCTGCTGCCCACTTTTTTTCTCTTTCTTTTTTGTTCAAATTTGTTTTGCATTAAATCAAATACTCTTGCCAATTTCAACTTTGTTACCGACCCTAAGACCCTCACCCCTAGCAATACCCCATCCCCATCCCCGCCCATTTTGATTTCTATTAAATCAAATACTCTGCCCAATCCTAACGCTAACCTCCCCCCTCTCTCCCGCCCCCAGCCATCCCCATCACCGTCCATTTTTTTTATTAAATCACATAATCTACCCCATTTTAACTTTGTTACCGACCAAATGATCTTGTCCCCTATCCCCCTTCCCCCCGCCCCCACCCATCCCCATCACCGTCCGCTTTTATTTAAAAAAAATGTTTTTGTATTAAATCAAATACTCAGCCCCATTTCAACTTTGTTACCAACCCAGTATTGACTTTTATATACTTTTCACCATTATGTTTAAAATGTTTACATTACTGACGTTGACATTCATAATAGATTTTGAAAAAAAAGACGACGTCTGCACCCTCTTGCGGTGCTCTTGTCTATTTTCAGATTTATGTGAAGCAACTATATTAACAGCTTCATTTTATTCAGATGTTATCTTTATTGGAATCTGCGAGTAATTATTGCATAATTCTTTAGAAAACCAAGATTAGATTTAAAACAAGTCTTACTGCATTATTGGCTTTAGCTCATTTTAGATAATTAAAGTAACGTTATGAAACATTGGAGACGAATAAAACGAGATAAACTCTCCACCATTATTGTTATTTGATGAGGCGAATCTTGCAAACAAGCATCTTGTAGCAATGCAATACAACTTTAAACACAGAGATAAACAGTTAAAAATATTGACAAGTGTTCCATATCTGTATGAAGGTTGTGGTTAAGGTTAATATGTGTGTCATTTGTTTAATGGTCATGGGATATGCACTGACATGTAACACGTGCTCGTTACTTGTACGTTCATGTCTCATGAATGTTAAAGAAATAAATTTATTCTTAAATACTTTTTGCTGATACCGCCATCTCCTGTTTTACATTTTTCTAGCACCGATACACATGTGTTTATTACATGCTAAAATTGGATCATATCCTTCGTTTGTTTGGTAAATAAAGTATGAAAGTGATCTTAAGAAGCCTGTAAATCTAATCCTACTAGTCCCTGATATTTGCTCTTCCCAAATAAATAAAAAGAGCATTATAACGCTTACGGAAAATGTGATGTTACTCGACCATCGCTAAAGCTGTCTTAACGTCTCACTACACAGTTACGTCACGGCCACTCATCTCCATAGTAACATGAATCTAACGCTTAAAAAAGTCCTGTGTAATTTGGTTTTGGAATATGTTCATAATGGTTTATAATGGTTGTGATTTCTTGCTGCAGATGAGTAGAGCAAAAACTGACATAGCATAAGGCCTCACTGGTGTTATACAAGTGACTTTTATATGATTTCAACATACACATGTATTTATGAGCATTTGAAAACTTCTCATTTAAAAAAAATGTGATGGTGTCACTAGACCCTCTTTACAAAAAGCTTTAACAAAGCTGGTCAACCTTACAAGTTATTGTGTACATTCCTGCTATGAAAAAAATACTAAAAAAATCTATGTGGATTTTTAACGTTAAAATATAAGACCTTAAGAACAAAATTCAACTTTGTAGTGAGACCCAACCAATCGACTTGCTCATATCTCACTGTTTTATAACTGACACTACCTGAGAGAGTTAGGTCCATTCTATAATTAACTGTAAATCGCATTTCCAGAACAGTCAGGTAAAAACAGTTCATATCGCAAAAGACTTTGTAATCCAGTGATTTATTTTCAAATGAGAAGAGAAAACCATTATGTAACTTATGATAACGATATACCTGTTTTAAGAGCTTCTTTTAGAAAGAACGAACTTACGTTTTTTTAAAAAGAAAATAAGACAATACTTATTTATGACGTAATATTCAAAAGACAGTGTCACCAAAAACAGTCTGAACACACATAATTTTATGGACTATTTACAATAGGGTAAGCTACTTACATAGATAAGAAGTGATCACATTGGTCAGAGCCTTGGACCGGTCTGTGGTTAAAGATACATTCATCCTCGCTCTTTGCCTGTCGTTATATATTACCAAGTAATGTAAATTTCATATTTGTATATGTATTAACAACATGTCATGATTTTGTTAGCAGTGTTCAATTGATTATGCATTAGTAATAGGCCACAATGTCTATCTTCTGTTATGTGACTGTTCTTTCACACCTGTCATTGAATATTATGAATCTTTAGGTTTAGTTAATCCTTTAACAGTGTGCTGTTTAATCGGTGAAAACTGTATTTGATAAGCACCGTGTCATGTTTGCATTATATCGCAAACATTTTATGTGTTGAATAGTTTACTAGTTACAAGTTTTCCCATACTGAAACCAATAATTGAATTATCCTGTCGATTGAGTGGCACTCAAGAGCATTCGGCGATCCATTCAATGCATTTGCACTTGTTTTAAATTGTTAAACGTGTATGCATAAAGTATGATGATTCTGTTTTAAAAGGAACAAACACAATATCATTGGATGTAACAAATATCTAATGGAAAAGTAGTTTGCCATTAGCCTTTTATTTTGGGATATAACCAAACTCCAGAAATTAAATTGTAATAGGTGGACAGATAAATACAGTCAAACCTGTCTTAAGCAGCCAGTCAAGGGAAGGAGCAAAAGGTGCCTATTAAGACATATTTTTGTTAAATACAGGTTACTTTGCTCTGAAAGCAGAGGGAAATATAATTGGGAAATAACAAATATGGCTTGCTTAAGAAAAGGTGACCACTTGTACAGGTTTAAGAGTATTGGTGTCAAGAAAAAACATTGAATGGGGCAAACGATAATCTTGATTTTTTTAAAATTTGATTTTACTCTTACAATCGTATATACTCGGCCAATTCCGCCATTCTTCGGTATGAGGGTAATCGGCAAGGTGGTCGAATGATTTTCATAAAGCAAATCAATCACTGAACCTGTGGAGTATAACCATATGAGATATAAATGTGTCCATAATGCTATGGTGCCTGTGTCGTTTGAATGTTATGTCTCCTTTTTGCTATTTTTTTTAGTTAATTAAGTAAAAAGTTAACAATTAAGAAATATGAAAATTATTTATAAGCAACTCACCCGATTTGACGTGATAACTAAAGCTCCATCAAAAGTGTATATACATATACCTCAACATACCAAAAATAAAGTGCAATGCAATTCCAAAAAGGTACATAATGTTCAATTTATCAATACAAATAAACAACTTAATTTGGGTACCTGAATAAATTAATATTCATTTGTTTGCTTCAAATGCGTAAATAACATCTGTTGACTGTAAATATTATCTGTTTCATGTATATGAAATTACTACGCCGTTTAAAGATTTTGTAATATACAACACGTCGATGTGTTGGTCTATAAATAGAACAGTAGCAGATGATCAATCCTGTTTACTAGCATCTTTTAATCTAGCCAATCGTGTATAAGTAATAGTGTTAGTGAAGGATCAATTCCCATTTTTTGATTAGTTAATTCATAAAGGATATATTAATGTATATAGTCTATAAAGGGCTATGCTACAGCTAACCATAAAACTTACTGTGTTGCATATTGCAATAACGCACTTACGCCCTGTATATCAGGTCAGAATGCTACACATTTATACTGTATATCCAGCCAGAATATGTATTTCTGATGCTACAAATTTATACTGTATATCCAGCCAGAATGTGTATTTATGATACTACAAATTTATATTGTATATCCAGCCAGAATGTGTATTTATGATACTACAAATCTATATTGTATATCCAGCCAGAATGTGTATTTATGATACTACAAATTTATACTGTATATCCAGCCAGAATGTGTATTTATGATACTACAAATTTATATTGTATATCCAGCCAGAATGTGTATTTATGATACTACAAATCTATACTGTATATCCATCCAGAATGTGTATTAATGGTACTACAAATCTATATTGTATATCCAGCCAGAATGTGTATTGGTCCTGTTATCGAAGAATTCAAACCGTATGAGGATAGACAACATATTGATGAAACAAATGTACATTATAAATTTGATAGATCATGCTAACTTGGTATCGAAAACTTCTTGATGAACTTTATCTTCAGCATGGTTATATATTTGCACAGACGATCAGCTAACCTAACCGCTGTTTCCTGAAAGGTTAACCAGTACTCTAGCACACCCCGTCTCCGCAAGTAACCGATAATTTTCTTACTTGAATCAGCGGTGAGATACGAATGATAATGAGACACAATATCGTATATCAAACTTCACGGAGACTGTTGCCGGGAACTCGCGACCCCTGGATTATAGTCAGACGCGTAACCACGCCAAATCTAACAACATACCAGCAACACTCGGTTTATCAAAGCTTCAGCTGCAAGCCATATTTTTTAATTATACTGAATGTCTGTAGATGACAGTCAATTTCGAATGTTTACAGAAATGGCCGAACGATTCTCCGATTGGATGACAGTATCTCTATAATGTTTCTATGAAATGAATAAATCAATACAGATTTGAACTAATGTTGTGATACCATAAAAGTCGGTATATTCTTGTTGTCCAATGTTGCGTAATATATGAGTAAATAATATATCATAATTAAACTTCTTTTTATTTTTAAATTTCAATCACTGAAAAGTGATCCAATTAATCTCCCCGTAATTGGTCTGTGAGGGTCGGGTTGGGCCATTCCTCAACAAACCGTACACATATATGTATCAGTCAAGTTGTAACATATATATATATATATATATATATATACAGTGAATGGTAAAAGAAAGCATACATTTTGTTTTGTAAAATAATTTCATTATAGGCTAAGTTTATTCATGTGATACTTAATGTTAGCTATATAAAAAATTATCAACTGTTTGCGGCGCTTGATTGTGCCAAATATTTTCATTTCATTCTTTGATCACAATTTTATGGAAGAAAAACATCAATTGTGCATCAGTGAAACTGTCTTTGAGGTGGTAAATAAGACATATATTTTTTTTTTTAAAATTAAATTTAATACTTTTTAAAAAAAAGAAAAGAAAAAAAAGAATTTTTCTGTTGTCAAATTTTAATGCAAACTTTATGTTAATTTGAAATATCAAAACTTAATTTAATATGACTTATGGCACTTCCTGTGTGAAATTCTTATATAACAAAATGTTGAACCCGCCATTGGGGAACTTATACGTCATTTCCTGTCTATCCTACCCTAAAGCTCCTTTATAATATTATCTAAATTATATGCCACCGTGGCCGAGTGGTATAAAGCTCCGTCTCACTTACATTGCTAAGGTCGTAGAGGTTCGAGTCCCGCTCGCTTCAAAAATTTGAGAAAGTTTGTCAGTTACTTTCGGAAGGACGGTGATTCTACTCAGATTCATTCTGAGGTCTTACTCCACCAATTAAACTGGACATGCCATATGTAACATGGATCGTGATTAAAATGGTGTTAAACCCCATTCAAATTATTTCTTTTATCAAAAATGTCCTGCCAGACCTTTCTCTTGTAAATGTAACAAATGTATAGAAGTGTTTAATGTATAGAAATGTTAATTTTTAGTTCAAGACCTACTGTTTTCAGAAACACCATCTAACAGTTGTGTCACATTAAGCTAATAAGTTACGAATTCGCATATACGTAAAGAGTAAAACCTACAGAACCATTTCGCAATTCACTGAATTTGCACGTGCCTCATGTTAGTTCAACAAATAAAGATCCTCAAATATACCCCACCATGGGTATTCTACAAGGATGTAATCAAACTGTTTAATGGTGGTATTTTATTTGTAGACAACCCTTAATTCTAATTATTCCATCCGCGGTGTTTAATTTCACAAATTTGTCTTTCTTCCGCAATTTCCAATAAGACACAATACATATTGTTTTATGTTTTGATTTTCTCTGGAACAATGCATTGCTCATTTGTCTGACCAAATTGCCGAATAGATTAATCTATCTGAAAGATTGTACTAGAATACGCAATGTTTCCTCAAATATTTCTATTTCTTTTATACAGACAGTTGTTAATGAGGTTCAAGACAGTGAAAAAGAAAGATGGTTTGTCCTGTATGAGTATGAAGGTAACATGGTTAGAAAGAAGATTCTCTGCAAACGACGAATATTGACTAGAGAAAAAAGGCAAATGAGAAGAGAGTATGGGGTTTGGGATAGATTTACCCGAAAGGTGACAATGTAATCGAATAAAGATGTGCACTAACTGACATGGGAAGAATTAACTTAAAAGATATCACGGTACATTGACGAGACAGTTTACTAGCGAAGGTTTATTACGCATTGATTGTGAAAGGATATAACTGTTATCTCATTTTTGTAGCATTTTTCGTAATAAGATGATTACTGTTGATTTCCATAATGATCATTGTGATAATTATATATCATATGTAGATCCCTTCAAACAACATAACAAATCTGATAAAAGGATCGCTTAGAACCACAGGATTGTGTCTGAGAAAAAGGATCCTTTGAAATGATATTTAAATAGAAGGATCCCTTGGGATCACATGCTGATGTCTGATTAAGGGAACCATTGAAGTCATAGACCGATATCTGTTAAAATGATCATTTAGGATCTTTGAATCTAAGACTGATATCTAAAAAGAAGGATCCCTTGGAACCACAGAGTGATGTATAATAAAATGAACCATTTAAATTGCAGACCGACATCTGATAAAAGGATTCATTAAACATACAGAATGACTCAAAGGAAAAGAAATAGTAACAATGATAATCAATAGATAGTTTGTGTAAAAGGAATCATGAAAATGTAAAAACATTATTTACCAATTCTGTTCATTGACGCAATGCAATATATACAGAAACCCTCCTGCCTCCGTCTAGCACCGACTTAAAATATATTTATGTTTTTTAGTAAACTGGGTAGCCTTTCACATTATAAATAAAGAAATTGATAACAAAACTGATTCTTAGTACCTGGTGACATTTTACCAACATTTCACTTACAGCACGTAAGTGTTTTTGTTTTTTTTATGATTAGTCAATAATATGCTATAAATAGATCAATTGGAAGCAAGCGTAGAACACAATTAACAAAATAGAGATAACAAATTAATACGCAGCATCTTTCATATAGAGGGTTTTATCCGCCATAATTAAGATTGCTTTATTGTATTTTTCATTTGAATGACCATTTTTAACTTCCATGTGTGTCAATTGTATGTTACAACTTGATAATTTAGAATTACATTTATTCAAATGCCAATTTCTTACTTCCAAGTGTGCAATTTTTATATTTCAACTTCTAGTTTACATTGCATCCATTTAAATGTCACCTTTGTTCGTAAGTGTGTATAAAATATGCAAGTTACTCATTTCATCATTCTAATTCGAGTAAATAATTACAGAAAGTCATAATTTGAAACGTAGAATTTGCAACTTTGAATTTTAAACTTAGAATTTACAAGTTAGTAATATTGACACGCCTGAAAATAGCCGCTAGGTGGCTTCACCCCGATACTTTGAAAAACGACTGCTTCCTACGGTAAGAGAAAAAAATCATCTGAGTAAGCCGTTTGATGTTGTCAAAATCCAATGTGTTCCCCCAGATGACGTCACCTATTGGTAACACAATGGTCAAAAATAGCTTATGTAGCAGTGATCAGTTTTTTTGTTTTTTTTAGAATGAACGGGTATTAAAAATAAAGAAAAAAAATATTTTAGGTGGCTCTGTAGGTAATGATATATACAATTACAGAAATAACCATCGGTAACAAACTAAAAAAAGTCTTTTTCACATTAAACATAATACTATTATTTGCAATATGCAATTAACACAAACTGACATATGTCAAAGCAAGCAGTTAGCATTTAAGTGAATGTCATTTGTAGTTTACACACATAGAAGTTAGAAGTAGCCACTTGAGTGGATGAAAATTGGAGATAAGTTAGTTAAAAAATATAATTAAGCAATCTGAATTATGGCGGATAATACCCTCCATACTTTCACGACCTACCGCCCAAAATGCAATTATCCGCTTCAAGTATTATTCCGGTTTAACACAAATTTGAAAATCTCAGGAAAACAATACCACAGGCATTGCAAGACCATAAACAAAGCGATCGATAAAACGTGTCAAATAAACAGATAAACAAGTGACAAAAAACGATAAATAATGAGCCTATCTCAGAACCTGATATATCAAGAATCAAGTTTATTAACAACCAATGAAAAAGCAGGAAATTCTATGTCTCGCAATTGAACGCTTACTAAAATGTGACGTCACCAAACTTTCAGTTAAAGCAACTGACCACTTAACGTGCTCAAATGCAGCTTTCCCAACATTGCTATTAACAGACCCAATCAGGACGGCTGGTTCCGTGTTAAAGACTAGATAGACAATGGCACCGATAAGATAAACACGTGTTAAATACAAACACACAAGTATTAAACAAGTGCCAAAGACGACAACACACAAATGCAAAATATATTGATGAATCAATGCAAAGTACATAAACCAACAGGTGCCAAAAGAAGTTCCAAAAACACTTGCAAACAAATGTGCAGTACTTCCTAAAGGTAGAGGGTTAGGAAATTTCGCTGTGAGTATGTAACTTGAGTTCGTGAGGGAAAAATAAAAACAGTATCTCATTTCTTAAAATGAATACAACACAATGTTTTGCGCAATTAACTAAAAAAATATGTAACCGGTACGGTTGATTAAATTAAATCAAATTGAAACAAAGTGATCCATTAGATACACCCCATGATGCATTATCATTTTAGTCTATCCCAAAACCTGAAATCTCCCGAATCAGGTCTATTAACCACCACCAAAAAAAAGCAATCAGGAGATCTGTGTCCGTTAAACAGACTAATAATTCATGCGATACATCCCAAAATGCATTATGCGCTTAACCGGGAATATTTAACCTGGGGCCGCAGATGAAATCATCTTTCAGTATATTATTTTGGCATGGTCTTTTATGAGCACGCTGTACACGAAAGATATATATTTTATATATATTTTACCATTTAATATTTTTGATTAAAATTATATACTACCTTTAAACAAACACTTCAAGACATACATTTAAATATATGTAGAAATAAGTCTAACGTGATATTGGACAATATATCACAATATTCATGGTACGAAGCCGTCATGTGGACGTCAACATTCCGGAGTTCACTGCCATTGAATGGTTTCATTTATTAGTATTCTATAGGCACCATGAAGATATACAAATGCTGCTGCGATATGTTACTTAGAAAACAAAACTACGTGCCAGACACTTTTCCTTGTTAGTATTTTGTTTGTATGGATACTTTTAACAGCTGTATTCTATACCTGTTCCAGTTTGTTAAAAGTATAACATTAATTACATGTCGTCTGCTAAAACGAAAATATCATAGGCTATAACATGATTGTCGCCCACTATAACCAAATTTACGTCTGCTATAACATAAAAGACGTCTGCTATAACATAAATGTCGTCTGCTATAACAAAATTGTCGCCTGCTTTGGCGTGTACATCACGAATCATATATTGAGAATTTTGTTTAAATGTCAAAGAAATTTCTTTACAGGTATTTTCTCGAGAATCTCATTGTTTTGTCACTTTTGGTTAAAGTTTTATTCAACTAGCGTAAACTTATAAATTTTGAAAATAAAGTTATTACGTTTTTTTCTGTTTTTGGCATTCAAACTTGATTATACGCACAAAACCAATTAATGACACCTTTGTTATAGTCTATCCCAGAACCTGATATCTCCCGAATCAAGTCTATTAACTGCCAATGAAAAAGCAGGGATTTCTATGCCTGTCCAATAATTCAAACAATTGAACGGTTACCAAACTGTGACGTCATTAAAACTTCAATTGAAGCAACGTGCTCAAATGTGGCTTTCCCACCATTGCTTTTAAATTGACCAATCAGTAGAGCTACTACAGACTACATTTGTTATAATCTTGGTAAAATGCTGAACTTGAGAAGCTCATGTATTTTTGTCAACTAATGGAAATGTTCTAATATTACAAATGGCAATTTTCCTTCGAACCAATGAAACAAAACCATTTCTCCAATTATTGAAGACTGGTTGCAAATCTGCTTTGGAATTGGAATTTTGGTGTATTAAATGCGTTTAAACCGACTGCACTTGGCATGCTATACTTGAATTAGTAAAACATAATGGTAAAACTGTGATAGTAATACATTTAATACCTATTGAAACACGTACTGTCACATACATTCGTTATTATCCATACACACATGAATTTTAATATAATTTAAGCAATGCCATTACGAATAGACACTTACTGTATAGTTTACTCAATATTTAAAGATAGCTGACATTTTGAACTGACAACATCAAAATCCAAAAACTACGATATGAGCAGTCCCGATTATATCACATGACCATGAGCTTTGATAAGTTTACTTCGACAATAGCGACATATTTGAAATATTCATTTAATCTATATCTTTGTTATACTTAATTAAACTATAATGCAACACAATTTACAGATGCAATCAACACACTGAAATGGATTTAGACATTATTATATCAGTCAGTGTAAGTTTCTTTTTCCCTCGCGTTTTGCAAGTAGCATTTTGGAGAGCAAGAACAGAAGATTTTGTAGCCACTGTATAGCCTCGGCAGATAAACCGCTTCTCTTGGTGCTGCACCACTGGCTTGACAAGACGATTACATTGTATACTTGTACGATGCTTTAAACATCCCTCCATGTAAAGGGAAGGCGACCTATTTAAAACTGTTGCTTGGACGGCCAATTCATTAACTCAAAATGTGATCCAATTTGAAGACTGGAGCGTAGATACGTATGTACTTCCACCTCAGCAGTCGATTGAAGAGTGACGATGATTACATGTTATTATATCTCTGTTTCATTTGCGATCCATTGGTAGAATATCGGAAGTTGTGGCAGATCTTGCTCTATTTCAATTCGTACTCCGTCACGCGCACTTTGCCACCTTTTCTGTCCAATTGCTAGTATCGTAACAATGGCACAAAATCCAAAACAACCAATCAACAGCATGATTTCATCTGTTGTCAAATATTCGTAACCCTTAAACATTTCTTCTTCATAAGACAGTAAAACCGACGTGTTATTCATTTTTATTCACCTGTAAACAGTGACAGATAATAATGTCTGTCATTTATTTATTTAACTAAACATATAAAAGTAAAAACATAATTATATGAAATAATTGTCATATGACTATTATATTTAAAAAAAGAACATAAACGTGTGTAATCTATCATATGTGTCTGAATAGCTTGATACAAAACTATGAATACATAATGCAAATTTCATCACAGGTCAAATTTCAATTAACTAATGTCACACGCATACTTAAAGGTTCAATAAATATGAATATATATTTTCACATCCAACACAATGTACATGTTTCTGTTGTATTATACTGTATATCATTGTAGTTTATAAAATATCTTTTTTTTTTTAAAGAAATATTTACCATTCGATTTTGTCCATGTGCCTTACAAAACTAAATTATGTTAAATACTATTCACGAAACAACTACAGCTGATTAATCAAATATATTCCAATTTGGTATGACAACTGTTTATGGTTGATGAACCTACAGTACTGATACATCCATGAAATTATTCAGACAAAACCAAAGCACAATCACGATCTCGATATAACTTATGCTTGTGAGAAATGTTCATTAATATGACAAAAACACTAAATCGTCTTAACTCATTAACATAACGAACATTCAAATGTCGTCATATACAATATATGCATTGTCAAAACATCGTTTTAAATAAAGAAAATATTTTTTATTTTAATGACAAACGTGTTGTATATAATATTGAGTCCAAGCGTCAGCCTTCCATTAAATAAAACGAATGTCGATTTTGGATTAGTTGATTCCTTCTTCAAGTATGTGAGTATTATGTTCGTTCAAAGATAAACATTTACAATGACATTTAGATACATTATATTTCCAATATTTGGACCAAACATTTTCTTCCCTACGGAGGGCACACTTTACTGAACTATTATATAAACTCGTGTTCTGTGTTGCAATGACAGAACATGTTAATTTGCACAACGCCGTCGATCTGCGGTTATCCAATAAATTGCCTCGTACTTGCATGCAACAATGTTTTCAAATATTGAATAATCGATGGTCATAATTGACGGAAATATCAGCTTGAAGAAGAGATTCAACTAAATAAACCAAATGCAAAAACGTTTTAACTTTTAATAGATGGAATTATTCGTTTAGTGTATTTACATCTCGAAAATGTTAACATGATATTGCCATGATTGGCATATCTTTGGGAAAAACTTAAATTTTGTTATATCCGGCTTTCGATAAAAAGTTTAAGGGGTATTATGTGTTAACCCTGTCCGTTCGTGAGTGAGTGCGTGTGTGTGTCAGACAAACGACATTCCAATGTATAACATTTGAAAAGGCCGATGTGTTTAATCAAAATTCGGTGTGTGGCTGTATAACTGTAAAATACGGACCAAGTACAACATTTGTAAGCGTCGGTCAAAATTTACACGAGTAATGGCCCCTTTTCGACTTAAGTTTTGGTATAATTTGCTTAAATATAGCGGGGTTTCCGTATCCTAAGAACACATTTCTAGTTTTCAAATATATACTAACAAACCAAATTCAGCATGGAAAATACGTGTTAATCTCGTAGGGTACAGTACATAGCTAGTCACGTAAATTGCGAAGGTCCTAACTAATTTATACTGAATTTGAATCGGTAACAATCATTAAAAGGATTTTTTTCAGATATAACTGATATGTTATAACACATGCTTTTTTATTGTTATGGAATATACTTAACCGACGTGCAAGCGAGTGTCAAACATCTACTGCATGGACTGGGACGTATTTACACTTTTTGTAATCAACACAATTACATAACAGCATTAAAAAAATGAGTTTAAACTTAGCCTTATGTTTCTTGAAGCGATATAATCATTTATGGCAGATTTCCATGACAACGGTTTTGCTTTTGTCAAACTACGCTGTGACGAACCTCAAACATCTTACCAGGCTTAGAATCAATGTCGTTATCATGTCTGGTACGTTGGATTGATGAAGAGCATTAAGTGTTTCGTGAAAAGGAAGAAAAGCTTAAGAATGAGGGACAGTTATTATTCTTTTAAAAAATAACAAAATTATTAAATATTACCTTTTGTTATTGATTGAAACATCCTTAGCAAGCAAAGTTTTATAACTGGCTAAGAATCTTCTCCTGATTTTTTTTGATGTAGTATGTATTTTGAAAAATAAGAAAATAATAATACAAAGAAAATGAAATGGGTTTTTGTTGTATGGGTAGTGAATCGGTTTGTGCACCCCACAGCATGCCAAGGACATTGATTCAAACAATCGTTAGCATAATCCCAGCTTGTTTACCGTACAACTTGCACCAACGTGCTCCTGTACTGCTTAGTGTTTAAAAATAAAATTTTCCATAAATAAAAATATGTATAGTTATTTGGGCAAAATAAGCACTTTTTCTGCGTCTGTACCTTCTGTAGACTACTGTTATTGTATATAAAACATTTACCTTTGACGTGTGTCGTTGATAACTGGAATATATAGAAATCATGACATTGGATTTCGCTAATTTTACAAAAAAACAAACTATTTACAGTGATGCAGTCCATAATTATCTCGATTCCAATGCTATATCAAATTTTCCCTAATCATAGTGTTTGATTTATGAAATATAATATTTCTTTTAAATATCGCATTTCAGAGATGTTTACCCTTGAGATGTTTAACTTACGTTTAATACTATCAATAGACTACGTCTAAATGTCATTTATGTAATAATGAACTCAGATTAGATGGAAATGTTCACGTAAAAATTGGATTGGAACGCATATTTAAGCACGTTTCAAGTTCTTAGGACAAAAATGCTGAGGTATTGTTTTGTAGATGAATCTTAAATATACTGTTTGAAAGGTCTGCAAGCACTACGCATATAGAAAAAAAAGGAAGGACATCAAAACGTTTTATCAACCATGAATGAATTACTAAAAATAAAAGCTAACTTCAACTCTGCTGCCAACATAACGCCACAATTGTATGGCATACTGATTTGTATTGAACTGTGACATTAAACAACTATCTAATTGTATTTATTTGTGTCGTTTTTAATGCGGAAATAGTGTATTACGTCTTACACACCAATTAATTTTGGACTGTTCTAAATATAATGACATACATTTCAGGAACACTAAACATTATTGCAAATGGTTCTGAAAGTGTTTTGTCTTCAAAAATTGTCCTCTGTTAGTCCAAATATGCAGGGAAAAAAACATGGGGTGACCAGATTGCTTTTTCACAATTTTTGATGGCACCCCTTCATTTTTGACAATTCTTCCCATTTATTGGAGTGAATCACTACGCCTTTTTATACTTAACTGTTATATCTTCACCCAATAGTACCCAATGCTATTCAAACTTGTCAGAACTCATCAAAATATTTTAATTTTCTCGAATGTACAAAAGATATGACCTTTTTAAGCATTTTCAACACATATAATGCCCAGCCGATTTACACAGCTCTAATTACTTGGGCGAAATAATCTTGCTATCGTAGTGGACCTATAAGTGTTATCAGAGAAATTGACGAACATAAAGACGATATGATAGCTGACCTTATTAAAATGAAACGGTCAGTGCGTGGGGAAACCGCAATATGCACATAAAACAGTGTATGCCATAATAAAAATAAGAGTTTTTAAATTAACACTAAACAGAATATTGACACTTTTTTATCGCAGGGCGCGAAAAAATACTGTCAATACTTACATTTATCTCCGTCGTAACATACATCTGCGTGCTTTTGCACTGCTTTTCTCAAACTTCAGTCAAATCTAATTAGTTTCATTTATAACATGTCCCTAAGTTTAGTGTCTGACTCATTTATGAAATATAACATTTCTGTCAAATATCGCATTTCAGAAACTTCAACATTACCTTTATCCTTGAGATTTTTTACGCACGTTCTACACATTTAATGGAATCCGTTTGAATTTAATTACAACGTATCATTGTCTACTGCGTATTTATGAAATGAAATCGCGGATAAGTGGAAATTGTTCACTCTTTTGGTTAGTGGTACAAGTTTCAGCATGATTCAGGGTGATCAATCGTTGTAAGTGAAGCATGTTTTACGTTTGGGGATGTGGTAAGTCATCTATTGTAACAGCAGCATCTAGTTTTAAATAAGGGAAAGCCGATTTTGTTGTTCTCAAAAAAGTAGATATTTGTATATTTTGTTATTAACAAGAGGGATAATAAAAAAAAGTTCTCGGAAAATGCAGTGATGTTATTTTTAATAGATAAAACTTAAATATACTTTTTGAACGTCGTATAAGTTATATGCCTGTGGAAAGGCTGCAGGAATTGCACGGTCAAGAGTCAGATTAAGACGTTCTCAAGGACACCAAAAAGTTTTATCAGTGATCAATGCATTTTTAAAAAATACTATCTAACTGTAAAAACCGTTGCCAACGTTACGTCACTAAACGTCACCTGACCCAGCAGTAAGTTTAATAATGTTAACCTTGACATATAGAGGGCACATTTAACCGGAGCAAACATAAAATAATACCATTATGCTCAGTCGGGAAAATATGGCGGGTGTTCAAGGTTTAAGTTCAACTTTGATAATTTTGTTTTTTATTCTACTGAAATAAGAAAATGTGCATACTTTTCATTTATTGAAGGACCAAAAAAAAAAAAAGAAGTGAAACGTACATTTTATTATTTGTCAACCTTTGCTATACCTAAATAGTATTTGCAAAGTAGGGGCCATGTGTCATCCACTTTTCCTGGTTAGTGTGCACACTGTTGGTAAAGTGAAAGTAGATATCAAAAATCATGTATTTATAAACCTAATTCCAAGCATAAATTTGGTCATTTTGTAAATTCACAATTAAGGCATGACAATGCTTCAAAAATGTTCAAAATACATCAATAATGCTATTCAAATAAACCAAACGAGCATTTAAGCTTTGTGCGACTACCCCACGGAAGCATTTCCTGTTTCCAATTGTAGTTCTATGACTCAAGAGGCCCTTATCCCTATACATATGAGTACAAAGAATCCCTACCCTAAATTGAAACTTGCAAACGATTAAGTTTTCAATATTGAAAAAGCAATTTCCATATTAAGATATGTTAAAAAATTTGAATTCATAATGAAATAAAGTATACTACACTAAAATATCACAAACTTTAGACAACTTAAACGCTATCAGACGATAAAGAGGCATTGTCAAAGATAAAAAACCTTCAACAACTGAACACTTACCACTCTTTAGCTTTGTAAATGTTGTGTGGAAAGAAATTCAGCTTTAGGTATGAAAATGGCAAATTTTGCTTGAAATATAATGTTGTGTATGACGCCACCAGTCCTTAAAATCTGCATTAACATCTTTATGCACTTTTTTGTCAGATAATTATATAAAGTTGTAGAGCTTCAATTTTTGTAGACAAACTTGCATGCGTGCACTCTTTGAATTGAATCTCGTCTTTGGTATAGTTATGTTTTACTTCCTCTGAATGTTGCATGTAAAACTATGCAAGTGTATTGTCTGTGTCTATGTTTGACAAATGTTTTCTTGTAAGGGTTTATTTTACTAAATGTATGATTGTTCCTCTAATAAGGTGTCATTTTTAACAATATAAAACTTACAAAAGAAAATAATTCTGTATGAGAGTGCTGTTTGAATAGTTCGTTGACTGTTTTAGTAGAAAGCTGCTTTCGGAATAAAAATAAAACAATTATATATCTCGTGAAAGTGTATTCAACTTTTTTTCTCTTACATGCAGAAAACTATAGTTTGATACATATAACAGTTAGAATTCTGCATTAAATCGTCTACAGTTATGACGTTGGTAATGTGACAGACGGAATCGCGCAAAAATATCAACGAATGCCGTATATATATATATACTATTGGACAGATAAAACAGCTCAATGCCGAATTTTATACTATCGTACGAAAATTACAGCAAAAGTCCATGAACTTATCCAACAACCCTCCTATAACCAAGAGAAGCGAAGCATGTTAAAAAAACTCTGACACTAAAACAGAATGAACGCAATTCAAATATATGTATATATGTATATATATATATATATATATATATATAATCTTAATAAGTACAGTAAATGTACATACAGGCTTTAGCTGTAATTACTCAGTATCCATAGATATTATGACTTAATATTCATATTCAAGTATAATGAGGTTAAATAATCTTTACTCCGACACATTACACATATTTTTCAATAAAGAACTAATAGAGAACCTCAACAGCAACAATAACACATTGTTGTGATTGGAATAGAGAAATAAAGCTGCACTTAAAATCGTGATCTAACGGCGTTATCTGGCATCAAGTACGAACTGAAGTAATTATTAATTGCATCCGTCATTCTTGGTGGTGCTGTTTACTATCTCAAATATATCTCTTCTTCCATTTTAAGGTATTTGTGATAATGTATTTTTAAGCTTTTGTTATTTACTTTAGAATCATTAGGAGTGGTTCTGTCCGTTATAAAAATAATAAACAGAAATCGCGTGACAAACGATAATACGAAACGTTGTGAATGTGAAACGTATTACATATTGTCCGGAGATTGACGTAGTATTTGAACGACAAAACACGACAAATCGATAACAATGGTTTGAGTTAGAACAGCAACAATACTACAAACCTAAAGTAGAGATGACAGCTGGCAGGAAAGGTAAATGAGTGGGAAAACCGCTCCAGGGAGGTTTAAACTTTGCTGTACTAGTATATATATATAGGTATACACTTAACATTACATTGTCATCCATCTCAATCTATATAGAAAGTATCACATTATCTCCGGTATCCATACATCCCATATATCTATGTATACACAAGAACGCCACACCGTACGTCAGACTGATGTCTTTATATTTAGTAATATTTGATAATTTGATTCATTGGAAGCACTGAATGCAACCAGTTGGGGAACATTGCATACTTTAATGAACTGACTCTGTTCTTGGGGTGTAATTATTAAAGCAACGCCCCTCACTGCTAACCTAGACAAAAGTTATCACTTTATCACATCATATCAATAACTGCTACCAAATGTTCAATGTAAAGAAATAATGTATGTTTATCACGGGTTCGGTTAGCTCAGTTTGACTTTAATATCAGGGGTCATTAGTTCGAATCCCCGCCCGGTTGCAGTCTTTCACCGCTTATTCAAGTAAGAAAGTTATCAGTTACATTTAGTTGCGTAATTGTATATGTTACAGTACTGTTTAACCTTCTAGGATCACAGGAAAGAGGGCTAGGTTAACGAATGTTCTGATACGTCTCGATAGCATAAAATGACGCTACATATTCAAACAAATCAAATTTAAATCACAACGACCCTACTACTTGCTTGACATCGTCTTTAACCATATAATATTTAAGAGCTATATTCATGTAGGACTGTGAGTACAAATAACCAGTAATAGTAAACAGAAAAGCACAGAGCGACTATTGCACAGCCGACAAACGACCACTGTTGTTGTGCAATTTCATACCATATGTAATAATGGTTTAAGGTATTGCATTACTCCACAATTGAGCCGAGGAAGCATATTGATTCTGTATCTTTAGATAGAATCTGTGCTGATTGAATAATGAATTGTTTCCGTTGCGGGGCTGTATTCTAGGAATGTTGTAAATAAAAAGGTATTTGCCTCTCATATTTCAATTAGGACTGTTAGTCACGCTTTCTTTTACATATTGATAGAACACTATTTTTAAAGCTCAAAGTTTATCTGAGCCGTCTAAATTTACTGTTAAATAAAGAAATGCAGCTTGTGGGCGGAACTAGAGGTACCCGTTTGCATTTCTTTAATTGACGAAAACAATTGTGCGATGTCATGTTGTCATTAGGATTTGCGTAACATGGTGACAGCGCCACTTTTCAACAGATATGGTTTCATGCGTTTTATTCATATTTAATATCATAATGAGGAAATAACACTATATTTTATCTGAATAAGTTTGACAACATTATGCGAATAGATTTATTGGAAATACACTGTTAAGTTATTTGGGCTTCATGTGGAGCGTGTGGTTCAGTGAAGAGCATCGGACCAAAGATCGGAGGTTTGCGGGTTCAATCCTCTGCCGCGGTTTTGTGTTGTGTCCTTGATCAAGACAATTTATCCGCATATGCTTAGTACTGGCTTTACCCAGGAATACATCGAGGATCTGTCTAAATTGTTTCACAATCCATGTAAAATATATATGTTAGAAAAGAAATATGTTTAACTGAAGACTCGGTGTTAGGAAAAGAAATACATTAATTTAGCAAGAAAAGGCTCCGGAATGAGTTGTTTTGTCCAATTTAAGATTTTTTTTGCAATGTTCTGCCTTACACTTTTATAATTACTATTAAAAGTAAAAAGGTCAACCAATAGTGGACACCTCCGACAATTTCTGTCAGAGGTGACTCTCAATACTTAATAAAACATTTTGTTGTCTGCCTTTCTTAGTAATTATATGTATTTTACGCTTTTTGATGACTTATAGATATTTCGCAGTGGATTATTTATGGTAATCCACTGTTTTATTATGGAGAAAAAAATTTTCCTAGCTATTTATTTAAAAAACGTACTTTTTTTTATTAAGCCAGTAATATCTATTAGCGAACTGACAAAATAAACATATTGTATGTAAATGCATAAAAAGAAAATGTGTTTGTTTGGGTATAAGATCAAATGATATTTTATCTCGTAATCACCAAAAATGATATTCTGGCGACTGGCTTGACGTTTGGTGATCACTTGATGAAATATAATTCAATCTTACACCAAAACAAACAAATAACCTCTATGTAATATATTGGACGCATGTACTGTACAATATTTCACTATGTAATCTACTATTTCAGGAGTGTGTGGAACTATCCCATTTTAAAGAAGTAATGCATTCTGCCCTTTCGTTATCAATTGTCTGTAGTTTAATTGAATATAAACATTGTCTGACAGCCTCAAAGGTCTGTACTGGCAAGGCACTCCTGTGAAATGTTTGTATCATTGTCTGGCTTGCCTTACTAGTATTAACTTTAACTCTGACATTGAAAAAAAACTGGCAATATAGTATTAGTGTTATCACGTCTCACATTTTTTTTACATTTCTTATAGGGCTCCATTGTAACATTTGTGTTCAAAACACAGTGAAAAAAATATCTGCAGCATGTGTCTCGAGTCATATTCTTCACTAGTTCAAGATCTGAAATTATTAAGGGAATAAAACAAACATTCGCCAGATTTAAAAAAAAGCAATTATTTTGTTATACCTATCAATTGCCAGAGTCAATTATTCACCCACGATGTGGTTCGAACCAACAGTTCTAAAATGACACAGAATTACCTAGTGGTGTAAAGATTGTTACTGTTTATGAATCTTCCATTTTCTTCTTTTGTTTATGGTTGAATTATGTGCTTTTAAGGGATCCATTTTGTCACATAACCTCAAGTACCACAACGTCAGTCTTACATTGTGTGTGACAGTCATGACAATTCACACAACTGATGTTGCATGATTCATTACCCGTCAAGAAGAGAATAATAAAACCCAGTCTGGTATGTTCTTAATTTGATTGCGATCTGCGCTTCAAGGGGAACGTTTTACCAAATGATATTCATTATGTTTGTTTTATTTTGTGTTGAACAGGCAAGACACTTGTAAGAAGTGACAACATGATGTAAGTCTTGAAGCAGTCGAAAGGTAAGCAGTCACTTGCCAAACCGCCACTAACAAAATGGTCACTAGCAAAACAGAAACTAGCATAACGGCCAATAGCAAATCGGTCACTGGTAAAACAGTAACTAACAAAACGACCATTGGCAAAACGGTCAGTCGTAAAACAGTAACTAGCAAAACCGAACTAGCAAAAGGGTCACTAGCAAAACAGAACCTAGCAAAACGACCACTAGCAAACCGAAAACCTAACCACCACATGCCAGTCAAAGAGAGTGTAAATAAAAGGAAAAACGCTTTGCCATCATTAATTGCAAAAAACATATACATGTTTTCAAATGATATTTTGCTTTTATTACTAATATTTCTACACTGTACAATAGATATTCCTGAGTCTATGATTGTTATAAAAATTCGAACTTTTTCATTTACTTTAAAGTAATGAATATGAATATATGCACATTTTTCTGTTGTCTGGATATAGTATCCGGAACATTGCGATTGTAATTTACACTTTTGTATATTTAATTAACAGGATATTATTATATATGACAATAGACAAACAAGATGAGGCTCTGGTAATAAACAATATATAGAAAGGCATTAACCTAATATTTCATGTTAATTTCCAAACAACGTGTGAGGAAAATCGAAGTTCCAGGAAACTAATTATGATACAAGACGGATATACGGTGCAGATAGACTAAGGGGACGATACTTTTAAGGATGAGTAAATAATGTTCCATATTAAAAGATATGACAACATATGATTAACCAGAGAGGCAGCATTTAAATGATAAATCCACCAAAGCAGCGTACACAAAAGTATTATATCAATCAATTATAATATATAGAACAAAGAGAAAAGGTGTCAACAGTGAGTGAAGGTGAACGTGTAAAAGCTGGTTGGTATGCCGTGATGAGTTTCTTTCATTAACAAAATATAGATCCTAATTGGAGTAAATGACTTTCCAGCTGGAATGCATGCATTTTGGTAAAAACTATAAACAAGGATTAGGTGAAAATCGCGTATTTGTGATTTAAGAATTATATCTGGAAGAAAGCATTTTATACAGGATTAAGAATATCTATATAAAAAGATAACTTCGTCCTTTTTTCAACTGTGATTCTTTGTATTAATTTATCCTAATCTTTAATACTTCCAAATCAGGTATTTTCAACCAAAAAAACAGGAAATTCTATGCCTATCCAACAATTCAAAGCACTTTTCAACTTCTCACTGAAGCCACCGACCGATCAACGTGCTCATATGAAACTGTAAAGTAACGGACCTAAGCCTGGATAGCTGGGTCGGTTATTCGTTCTATACTTGCATACAATACCTTTTTAATGAAACTGCGCCTATTTGCTTAGTTCTGACTGTAAACCCATGTGGTGTATGCTCGAATCCCCTCCATTGATGATTGGTAATGACGTTTTTCTACAGTCATGCATCGCTCATCTTAATATATGTCTGGTACTACCAGATACCAGAAACGACGATTAAGTAAGCTGACAACTGTGAAAAAAAAAACAATAATTATATAATTATATAGTGGCGAAAAAAACAAATAGACAAAGTGACCAGTCCGATTATAGAAAGTTTCGTTTAACTATTATATGGTAGAAAAGAACCAAATTCCTAGTGCGGACAACATCACGTATACGTGGATTGGCTAAATATAAGTAAATATATATCGAGTAACTTTAAATTGTAATGGCTATATAAAACATATATCCCAGCGTCGTAACTGAATGCATCTACGTTACCTTGGTTTTATTCCTATAATTGATGTTGTTGGTGTCAGGTGGTGTGAAATATGTGCAAATTACGGTGTTCCGTTAGGGTCATCGTGCTTACGCTTTGTCAACAAGCACACGTGATGTCACGATAGCACGATGACACGATGGTGATGACGCGATGACACGACGACACGATGGTGATGCTACGATGACACGATGGTGATGACGATGACGCGATATTACATCGCGTTATCGTCATCGTGCCATCGTGCCATCACCAACGTGTCATCGTACCATCAACATCGTGCTATCGTACTATCGTGCCATCACCATAGTGTCACCGTGCTATCGTAGCATTGCCTTCCTGTATTGAGATGGGATTATTATAATAGTATCGGAAGGTATAGTTATGTCTTTATATTAAAGTATATACATGTTAGTCATTCTACTCGTTTTGTGTTTATGTGTTAAAATATGCATATTACTGCAACATTGTGCTTTGACAAGAAACTGTGTATAGTCTTCTCTTTCTCCTCCTTTTTCTTCTTATTCTAGTTCTTCTTTTTCTATAACTAGAATGGAAAATCAAGTGGAACGCTTACTCGTGTACTTTATTTTAACACGACAATATGTAATAAAATAATTAATGTATTTAAATGAATTCCAAAGTGTTCGCAGTGAATTACTAGTCTAGTTGTCTAGAAGGTATTGGGTTCGGCATGATACTCATGTGTGCCAGCACTGAGCAGTTGTTGAAAACGACAATAAACACCCAACAATACAATACAATGTACAATCAGTCATATGTCACTTGAACAATGACTTTGTTTACTTTTCTCTTACCATTTGATTGCTGAGTTGAGTGTTTAGCGTAATTGTTATGCCATCGAGACCTAACAGACGATCAGAGGGTCGTGGGTTTGATCCTCCGCCACGGTTATGTGCGAGACGGACACTATATTCGAGTATGCTTAGTACTGTTTCTACCCAGGAATACACCAAACGTGATTTATAATAATAACTTGTGTCACAATTAAAGTGAAATAAATACATTTTAAGTAAGTGTTAACAGACGATCAGTTAAACTCATTTGCGCAACTAACTGATATCTTTCCCGTTTGAAATGGTACAGGAAATAATTAATTGGGATGACTTGTCTTTTGATGGGACGAGTTGTCTTTAAATGTGGGACGAGTTGTCTTTGGGACGACTTTTCCATAACTCTTTTGAAACAGTGGTAAGAGACGAATGACAATGAGATTGGTAGTCGTTTATCAGTTATCACGGAGAATGTGTTGCAGATTACTGGCGAGTATTCAAACTCATGACACCTGGATTGACAGTCAGACTCGCTACCAACTAATCGAACAGGACCTGTCTTTACCATGTATGGCCAATCCACTTTGAACAGTGCTCACTAATTCCTAATTGGGTGTTTAACTACCAATATATTTTCTTACTCAACACTCGACTTTCTTGCTCAATACTCAGTTTTCTTACTAGACACTCGTCTTTCTCACTCGACACTGAACTTTCTCACTCGACACTCGACATTCTTACTCGACACTCGACTTTCTTGCTCGATACTCGACATTCTTACTCGACACACGATTTTTTTTCGACACTCAAAATTCTACCAAAGGTGACATATCGCCCAGCCATAGTCTCTATGATGTTTGACTGATATACGACATTGCGCCTTATTGACATTTGTGTCACATCGCTGATTCAACTGAAAAAGTCATCAGTTACTTGCAGAGATAGGCGTGTACGAGTATTGGTTTGCCTCCAAGGATCCAAGGAAAAAGTGATTCGGTAAACTGGTCGCCTGTTAGCTCTCGATGGGGGTAAACATGCTGCTAAAATATTCAAACAAACGAACGAACGAACAAACGAACAACGAACGGACGGACGAAGGAACCCAAAACAAACACATAAACAAACAAAAACCAGACAGACAGACAGACAGACAGGCAGGCAGGCAGGCAGGCAGGCAGGCAGGCAGGCAGGCAGGCAGGCAGGCAGGCAGGCAGACAGACAGACCATTCACGTAATAACATATTTGTCCGGGCCCGATTAGCTCAGTCGGTTACACGTATGACTATCAATCCAGGGGTCGTGAGTTCGAATCCCCCACCCGGCAACAGTCTCCGTGATGATTGATATACGACATTGTGTCTCATTATCATTCGTCTCTCACCACTGATTCAAGTGGGAAAGTTATCAGTTACTTGCGGAGATGGGGTGTGGTAGAGTACTAGTTAATCCCAGGAAACAGTGGTTAGGTTAACTGATCGTCTGTTAGCCCTCAATGGCATAAAAATGACGCTAAATATTCAATCAATCAATCAATCATATTTGCACGCATAAATAACTCACTTTTAGTGATTATAATATAAAAAGAAAACATATGACTGTGTATCTTATATGAATTTCCCTTTTCAGCAGCATTTGTGTCTCCGGGTATGTATAACCTGACACAAAATAACCCCGAATACTTGAATCCATGATGTTTTCCATTATTTTTTTTTTTCGCATGTCTTACAGGAAGGCGATGCCACGATAGCATGAAAACACGATGGTGATGGCACGATAGTACGATAGCACGATGGTGATAGTACGATAACACGATGGTGATTGCACGATGGCACGATGACGCGATGACACGATGGTGATGGTACGATGACACGATGCTGATGACACGATGGCACGATTGCGATGACGCTATCGTACTATCGTGCTATCACCATCGTGTCATCGTGCTATCGTGGCATCGCATATGCTTGTTTACAAAGCGATAGCACGATGGCCCTAACGGAACACCGTAGGAAATGACCAATCATTACATTTTTTTATTTAACAATGTACCACCGATTTAATGTACGCATGTACTCATAACAAGCACTTAACACAACATCTTCGCTTGAGTAAATATATGCGCTAAACTCGCCTTTAAATTAATAGGAATTAAATTAATGACCCAATATATAACTGTTATGATTTAAAAATCATATTCCAATTGATGAGAGAATTTCTGTTTCAACAATCTGTACTTCAACGAACATTAAAGAGATATCCTAAAATAGAAGTAATAGAGAACTCCAACGACAGCAACAACACATATCAGACCACTGTGGTGATTGGGAAAAAAAAGCTGCACGTTATCGTAATATGATAGCGTCACTTACATCTCAAATATATCTCTTCTTTCCTTGAGGTATTTGTGATAAAGCGTTATAAATAAGCTTTTGATATTGATTTGAGAAAATTTAAGGAGTGTTGTGTCGTTATAAAAGTATTACAAATAAATTACGTTCCAAACGATAATGCGAAACGTTATAGATATGAAAATTATCACTACTTTACTTATCAGGGAAATTGTCGTAGTATTTGACGGACATTACAAACACGACATCGATAACAATGGATTGATTTAATACAACAACAATACTACAAACAAACAGAAGAGATGACAGCTGGAAGGAACGGTCAGTGAGTGGGAAAATCGCTACAGGGAGGTTTAAACCTTGTTATTTATAGATAGATATACACTCAGTATATTATCACCGCTTGAGTATATATAAACGCACAACTCGTATTTAAAAGCATCGGAATGAAATTAATTTAGTTTATCTAAAGTATTGATTACGCTTGATGAACACATAATATGTATATATGGGTGTAAACGATAATACACTGTCGACGTAATGGAAAGTATTTTATTGCATACTTTTATATAACATTATATAACACTGTTGATACTCAACTAAATTAAATATGAGTTAATATGTGTGATTTTAAGGGACAAATTATCAATCTTAACAAAGATTACAACATGGTCTGATACATAGCTATTCTGATTTAAAATTCATATTCTAATTGATGAGAAGCTTCGTTTTTGTTTTGTTAGATAATCCCTTATCCGTCACACATTACAGAGATATCACAACATAGAAGTTATAGATAACTCCAACATAATGTGGATGAATTATTGAATGTTACTAAATTATATTCCGGGAATTTTCTATTGAAATTGTAGTATTTGTTGATAATCGTCATGGCATCGTGGGAGTTTTGATCTGTGGATAGTACGCTTACTGCCTACGTTAGATATATATATAGGCCGTTGACCAAACTGGTTTTTAGCAAGAGGTGTAGGAGTACAGCATGGCATATTAAACTCCAAGGGAAATACCAATTATAAAATCGAATGCATTAAATGTCTAGGGCCCAGATGTCCAAAGCACTGTTAGCTAATCAAAATGTTAAGATGAGTTCTGGAATCATGGTACGTTGGTATTTAATGCATTAGGGATAACACATTACTGGCAATCGTGTATTGAACGGAACAGCTAACCCGCCATTTTTGTATTTCCAATATCTTCGTCAAAATATGAAGTAGCGTTATTAAATTGTGTAAACGACATTATCAGACAATAATGTATTTTTGCATTGCCGAAATATCCTTTTCTATTCAACATGAAATTTCAAAAAAATTGCTTTGATACTTTTTGAAAGAATACATAAAATGCCAGGGACATAAAATGTCACGTGGCGGGGTAGCGGCTGTTCAATATACCATTTTGCTTCTATACTCTGTTGTACTTGATATGAAAACTTTCAAATTTTTAAAGATATAGAAAATACAATATTTGTAGTAACGGAGTGTTTGAATGCTAACACAGCTTTAAAGATCTCAGCCCTGGAATCTTTTATTGCCTCGTTGTTCATCATTATAACCAACAAACCATTAGTGTTCCTATGGGTATTGCTTGTGTGACAATTGTGTTTTGCTGTGACATGGACTTTGTGCTAAGCCTTTCGTGAAATACACGAGATTATGTCATAAACGCCTTCTTTAACAATACATTCCTGTGTATTGAGAATGTTCTAATCGTCAATTAAGTCTTACAATGAAATGGTAGTAATTATTTAATCAAGTGTTGTTCAGATCACGGAAGAGTACATTCCACATTCTTATGTTACCCTCTCTTGTATTTATGATACTATTATTTCCCCTTACTATGATCGAGACAGGCGTCTAACTGTTATAGAATTATATATCCCAAAGTATTCGTTTTGTAACAGGATGCTATTGGGAACTATGTTGAGAATGTCCACTATCTGTGTTAGATAAAGCATATCTTAAAAAAACGCTGCCACTATTATCATAAATTTTGTCTAGGATTTTAATTTTACAACCGTATTGTATCCACTTTATGAGCAAGTGAAACACGTATAATGTGTTTCTGAGACATGGTTTGCATGTCTTGATTCTAGGGTAATTTGATTTACAAGTGTCGTAAAATCTTTGGATATTATGTTTCTAAGCTTTATTTCTTGAAACTTATCATTGTTTTTACAGCCTGCAGCGAGACTAATTCATGTCTCTTTGTTTGAATATTTAGCATCAGTGTTATTCCGACGGGGGGGTGGGGGGGGGGGGGGGGGGTTGGGGGGGCTTAAAATCATGCAAAATGTGCCATCCCTATCAGGCATGCCCTTTGAGCAATATTTAATTTTTGAACGTTACTGAATGTACTACATGATTCCAATGCAAAAGGAAAAGCAACACTGAGTCAAATAAAACCGTTAACTGTCTCTAAAGTAAACTATTATTACTCTTTAATCAAAATAATGCAAATTTAAGAAGAACAATTTAATTGCGCGTCGTTTAGAATCAGTTGGCGGTGTTTATTTAAATGACGACAGAAGTTAACACATCTTCCAGACAGATGACATGCATTATTGATTAGAAAAACGTGCAATACCAATGCAGCTCACGGCATACGGAGCGAGTGGAATTTCAAAAAATGGTAAAAGTAGTGCAATACTTCAGGTACTTATAAGCCTAAATGTACATGTTGAACTAAATATAACTATTTAGCTAAATATAACTATTGAGCCAAATATAACTATCCGACTAAAGGTATCTATTGGACAAGAGGTAGCCAGCTGTCCCAAAGGTAACTATGGAACTAAAGGTAACAATTGGTTTCAATGGAACTAATGCCTTAAGTATAACGATTGAACTAAATGTAACTACATGTGGTAACAGAAACATGCTGTACTAAAGGTAACTATTTTCAAAATCAGGCAGCCAGAAAGATAACTCTTATTTATACTAAAGATATTACATTTTTCCTTATGTGTATGTACCAATTACGTGCACGAGGTAAATCTTTTTCGGATCGTTTTTAATTTCGGTTGGGTCGAAAGAAACTTATAATTCAGCAATATGGCCAGTTTATGAGAAGGGCACTTCATATTCACGGTCAGGAAACAAACTAAAAATGTATACCAATGAGCTTGACCACACAAAAAACACTGCCACTTTAGGTAAGAAATGTCTTGTAACTTTTTATAACAATCGGCACGGGATAAAGAGCACCGTACCAGCCCAACAGTAAACATAACGGTAGTATTAGATGTTTTGCACGTAGCGTACTTTTTTCCCGAAAACGGAAAACGTTTTGAAAAAATTGGTACTTTCATATCTAAATGAAAGAGAAGTAGATATTGACAGTTAATTCAAGAAAAAAATACAAATTTAATATCAGCTACCTGTATTATTATGAAAAAATGATATTTTTTCGGGTTTTAAAGAAAGTTCGATGATATATCAGTAGAAACAGGAAAAACAATGATAATGATAACTTCCTCACTCTGATTTATATGAGTACGTCCACACCCAATGCGTGGGTGTCTTCAAAGAGATGCAAACATCATGCAGCTAAATGACCAGTACTGAATGTATTATGATTGATCTGGTGGACATTTATCATAAAATTTATGTATCAATATGTCTATCTCATGTTGTCTCATTTGGAAACTACATTGACGATCCTGAAAGAAAATCCATTTTCAAATCCCAGTAAGTCAACATCGCCGGAGCTTGGCGTTTGTCCTTGCTTTATCTTTTTACCATCAAAAGTCAAACAGGCTGTCCGATGATTCATATTCTGTATTATGCTTTCCATTATGACTAAATATATTTCTAATCTTCTTTCACCATCAACATTAAAATGATCGAACCGACAAATGACTGTTGGATAATAAAGTTAACTTTTGATTTAATTGAATAATGTTTGCTTTTGGTGACTTTACCCTGCATGAGCTTTGCTTCATTCTTGAAAACTCACATTAAATTAACAAAACTTCCGTCAAAGATTCTTCAACCAAGTTTCCAAATGGTTTATGTTTAATGTAAATAGCGCTTTCGTGTAGTAATTTGACATTGATTCCACCGTTCACCATTGATCCATAAAAGGAAGCAATGGTGTCTGCTGGGGATACCCCTGTATATGCTGAAAAATGCAATTAAAGCTTCATCAAGTTGGTTTTCTTCAGACAATCTTTGCATAACGCATGGTAATAAACATTTCTTTGGTTGTATCAGATAGGTCGTTACGCGTTTCTGTGTTTTCAGTTTCAGTTGTTTCTTTATTTTGTCCATGCTTTAATGGATTTCTGAGATTCACTGGGTCAGTTGATATTCAGCTATAATGGTTTTATCATTTGAAATTTTCTGTATTAGTATTTTCTGTAAATGGTTGTTCCCGTGTTAGATTTCAGCTTTCTTATTGTCAACAAACTGAAAAACATTAACAATTGGAATAGGTTAATAATGAATTACTGATTATACACATAGCAGAAATAATTTCTCTCATTTAGTAAACCTTTTGCATTTTCAATTCCAAGATGTTCAAGAAATAGTAACCGTTTTTTAAAGTTTCCCTTTTAGTACTCCCTAAAACAAGGGCAGTAAAATTTGAGATTCGATTATTAACATTTCCTCAAAACAGTAACAGGGCATACGATTAGAGAAGCAATCGAATATACAAGGTCAACATTTTTATTGATCTCAATTAACGAGGGATTAACAGAAACTATGTCTGTCTTCAAGGGTTAAAATTCATTCCAATAGCATACATTGTATACACGTATATTGCACTGGAATTTTGGAAAAAATAAAATGCCTATTTTAGATTCACCTGGGAATCAATACATGTATTAAATGTAGAATTGCTACTGAACTCTTGTAATATCCTTTTAATAGTTTTGCTTCTGGTGGATTTTCAATGCGTCGCCCATTTGTGGAACTTTATTTTCTTATTCAAGTTCTATATATGCTTAAAGATTAAAAAAACTCCAAGTTATCTAAGAATAATAGGGCAGTACACCTTGAAAATAATTACTATTCTGTGTTTTGATGTCACCTTCATGACAGTTTTAATAATGGGCGGAGAGCTGATAAAACCTCAATGATGTCCATTTCATTTCAACAACGAATGTAGAAATTCGAGCCACTAACAGATCGATATATTTGGGGTAGCCATATTTAGAAACCATATCTACAAAGGCTAACCGCGTTAGGCATGTTACAACAACACAGTCAACATGTTTGAGTAAGTATACTCTGTATAAATGTACTATACACTATGTCGTACTTGAACGGCGTGTGTTACCTGACACAGTATGTTGTTACTTATGTTGTCACCCAGTTAGCCGAACTGACTGGAAGCATCGATATGGAATTGATAAACTGCACACAGAATGCCGTTCGACAGTATATGTCATTTAGCTGCATTATTTATTTGATAACTTTAAAGACACCCACAAATTGGTTGTGGAAGTACTCATATAAAATCAGAGTGTGGAAGTTTCCACTATCATTCCATTCTCCGTTTCTACTGAAATATCATCGGACTTTCTTTAATATACGGAAATATATCACTTTTTCATTATAATACAAGCATTGATATTAAATTTGTCTTCATTTGTCTTAATTTCATTAAAATACGTCCAAAATATATTTCTTTTTCTCTTGGATGTGGAAGTTCTCCTAAATTTTTTCCCAGTTTTTGGAAAAAAAGTACGCTATGTGCAAAATATCTAATACTACCGTTGTTATGTTAACTGTTGGGGGGGGGGGGGGGGGGGGTACAGTGCTCTTTATCTCGTGTCGATTGTTATAATATCAAAATAGTTACAAGACATTTATTGCCTGAACCGGTGTTTTTTTTTTGGTGTGGTCAGCTCATTTGTGTACATTTTTGATGACGTTGCATAGTTTGTTAGGCGACCGTGATATTTCTAAGACGATCATTCTGATGCTATCTTATTCTAAGTTGTTTTAAAACATTTTACAGACAAAAGATGTCTGACATTTAAAGGATTTCGTGACAATTGATTTTGAATTGAAATTTTTATGTTACATAATTATATATTATGAAAAATGCTTTATATTTTCCTATTTGTCATTGTGCTTTAAAATTGGTTTTAATAATCAAATAACATTATTACATTCTTCCTTTCAATAGCAAAGCTTTAATGTATAAAATTAGCATTAAAAACTTATTTCTAGATATTAATTTTGACCAGAACGATCTTCCGTACACTTTGTAATGTACAATTTAGTTACTAATATTGTGTACAAATTGTTAACTTTATATTTGAATATTTTATATAAGTTGACGAATAAATCGACAAAATCCTTACATCAATACCATTTAAGAGTATCTCTTAGACTATCTAAATTTCAATTTTGACCCGAGCGGTCTTTCGTACACTTTGTAAACCAGTATTGCGTGCAATTGTTATTTTATAAATTAATAGCTGATATAAGCTGACAAATACATCATACTCATTACATCCATACCATTTTAACAATGCTTCAATATGTCACAATGAAACTAATACTAGAAACCAGGACAATTGACAACACAATCTTGCACATAAAGCCAAACCCTTATCCGTAAATAAACAATCACTACAAATATTTAATGGAAACTAGATATCCTGCAGAGGTAAACAATTTATTCTATATTGGTTCTAAATATATCGCAGATGTCATTTTGTTAATGAATACTGCGTCTTGTTACAGATATGCACTTAAATACACAGTAGTACACTCAACTATTCTTTCATTTTAAACAATTATCTTCTATTGATTTCAGTCTCACAAAATAAAACAATTTTATCATCAATAAATACCGTGTCGCTATTATATAGAATTACAATATACTTATAGCATTATATTTATCAAATCTGTTTTTATCTTTTAAACGCTTCATAATTAGTCCTATATGAGTAATTATCTATTGACTCTCATTTAACATCATTATATGGATGTTTCATATTTTACATTTTAACAAATAACTGACTTAATATATACTAGTTAAATTATTTTTTCTTTCTTCTTCTTTTTCTTTTCTTTTTCTTCTTCATATCCTTTTTCTTCTCCTTCTTTATCTTCTTTTCTACTTCCTTCCACTTCTTCTTAACTTCAAATGATATGTTTTTGAAAAACTCGTTTAACAAATTCAATAATAAAAACGTCCTTTATGTAAGCTTTACTATAGGTATTTCTTAATATTTTTTCCATTGCAGGTCTAATGTTCCACAATACCATTCGCAATTTCCCTCCTTAAACCCCGCCAAATTTCATGCTCATCTGTATCTCCACTTACTGTTTGACCTTTATCTTGATTTTATATCAACCTCCACATGTCCCTATCTACATTTTTAACATAGCAATGTTTGTTTTACCAATCGGGCATTATAATACAGTTTTTAAGTACCGATATCCAAAGAATTTTTTTATTTTGCTCTGTCCGTGGCCCTTATAAAGTCTTGTTTAAATTTTCTTGTTTAATTATAACGTTCGTTAATCATACCGTTTTTTCAAGTTGAGAAAAACAAATACGCATAATCTTAAATCTTGATCTAGATCTTTGAACAAAGCTGTAAATCATTCAGTTTCAAAAGATAAACAATTAAATAACAATCATTTAGCTAGGCGGTATCAGAGTGCATAGAGTGTTGGCCGCTCACGTCAGATGTTGCGAATTCGATCAACTGCTCGGCCCGATGCCTCTGAAAACACACTTAGTACTGGTTCTTCCCGGAAAACGGACTCAAGAGCGGTTCATACAAGCTCTGAGCGTTCTTCGGAATCGATCTGATATAAATGAGTATAGTCTAAGAGCTTAGCAAATGACAATTGATGCTTGGCAAAACGTGTTTGCCATTTATTTGAATAAGGTAGAAGGTCGTTGACATTCTTTTAACCGAAATATTGACGTCAATCGAGTCATGTTATGTCATTATATTTGTAAAGAGTGCAACTGTTTTAATATATTGAATTGATTTATTTGTCCCTCTTAGATTTTTGTAAAATATATTGATATATTGCTTTCGCCGATTTGTGAACAGTACGGCTTTATTTCGCATAATTCTTCATTTTCTGACAAGTAATATTAAAGATATATCACACTTTCAATAATCTATGTATACTTGAAGTCTTTAATAACGCCAGTATGGGTATTGTATCAAATCAAGATATGACATGAATAAGAAGCTAAAATAACACTTTTTTACCTTGTTTTTCAATTTTATGCAAATAAATTCTTCACATTTAAACATAAATTTAGCAATTTAATTGCGGTCGACAAATATGAATTTCTAAAAATGATAGCAAATCTGAGAAAAAAACTACATGTATATCAAATATTCAAAAACTTGAGTTTAAGTATCTTTCCATATTCCTCACACTGTGTAAAAGGTGTATTTCATTAATTATTTTCTGTGTTATTCATTAAATCGATACAAAAATCATTATCAATCATAAAGTTGATTAATCAGTTAACCATACAATAATAAAAAAAACAATTAAATAGATTTTGATCTGCTGTAACAGTTACTGCTTTATTCTGATGTGCCAAAAAGCTATTTCTCTAACCTCGTAACCAGCCGGACTCGGTTAGCGCAGTCGGTAGCGAGTCTGACTATCAATCTGAGGGTCGTGTGGTGAAATCTCCAACCAGCCACAGTCTCTATGATGATTGATATACGACATTTCACCTCTTTGTCATTCATCTTTACTGCTCATTCTAGTGGAAAAGTCATAAGTTACTTGCGGAGATGGGGTGTGCTTGAGTTGTGGTTAATCAACCGTCCAGGATCCAATGAACGAGAGTTTAGGTTAACAGATCACCTGTTAACCATCGATTGCATAAAATGACGCTAAATATTTAAACAAAAACAAAATCGTAAACAAACAAGGACTCAATTAAAAGTAGTAGCTAGCAACTGTTTCATTTTATAGACAATATCGCTATGCACTCCTTCGCCATTCATATGGTTTTACCATCATCAACTAAAAGACACTTTGTCTGATCACTTAAGTTTTATAATTATCATTCCTAATGCATCAATTCCTATTTCCTAGTTGTTACATTTTGGAAGGAATTAACAACAGAGTCTCATTCTATATTTAATTTTTTTTTTTTCATTTTTCTCA
Organism: Panopea generosa; assembly: GCA_029582155.1. Lineage (NCBI taxonomy): Eukaryota > Metazoa > Mollusca > Bivalvia > Adapedonta > Hiatellidae > Panopea > Panopea generosa. The sequence goes on along the minus strand of CM055901.1, from coordinate 11,359,673 downwards.
ACTCTATGATACATTTCAAGAATGAAATATTGTCACGTTCATACGTTGCATATGTTATATGTATAAATTATAAATACATGTAAATTAATGATTCAGTTAATTAAATTGAAACCAATTACTGCTATAAGAAATACTACAATGTTACATTTATGTAACTTTTATTTCAATTTAGTACAAAATCAGACATATCGATACATAATTATTTCATGACAATCATATATGCATTTAACAATTTTCAATAAGATACTATCCAAAATGTGTGCACAAATAATCATCAGCTTATAACAATTGAAACAAAAAATCAAAATAGTAATACCAATTCAATTTAGTTCTTATAAAATTAGGACAAGAGAAGACTAGAAAAAGAATAGGGATGCAATAGATGCATTTACACTAACTGCAGACTTGTAATATTGATTATGAATGATTATCAAACATTATGAATATTGTTTTGAGAATCCATTTGGATATGAATGTGTTTTTATAATATGTTTAAATATAATCAGCAATCCCATTATTTAAATCAAAACAATCCACATCTTCATCAATAGTTGTATCAATATTAGACACTTCTCCACATTAACTCCACAAACTTGTCTTGGCTATTGGTCCGCCGGCAACTACAGATACCATCTTTACCACACCGTTGTTGTTTCCGGAACTCTCCCATCCACCTAAAGAACGTTCCCTCCGGCAACCAGAGCAACCCTCGTCGTAATAATTCCCCAGGGTTGAAGTCCGACCCCATCCCCCGAAACCGGATATGCAAGACGAAAAATGTACACCGGAAGCTGTTTTGGATCCTTGACCACTTCCCCAGCTTTTGCCCCAACCACTCCTTCCCCAGGAATTACCCCAGCTCATTATGGTTGCTTTCAGGGGAAGAATTGATTATCAAAGTCGGTTGAAATTTCAATGTTAGCAGTGGAATAATTATCTGAAAGAATAAAACATAAAACAAATTTCAAGCAGTGATTCACGAAACATATTTAGAAACAGGAGAGGAAACAGCTGAAGTTATAAGTATTAAACATCAGAAGGTCAATACCGTCATCCTGTATAAAAAATACAGATCGCCTTTAAGTTATCCTAGAAGTGAGGTCTTATCTATACAATAACTTTTGCCAGATATTGTGGAGCAGTTTCATATTCACAATACATTAAAAACCATTAAGGAAAGCTATATAAAAACGATATCAGCAAATATCACACAAAGTATAATGAATATATATCAGGATATAGAAAGCAAGGTACAGCTTAAAGTTAAATGTTTAAATAACCCAATATAATCTTAAATTGATTATAAACTAAATTATTTAAAAAAGTTAAAACATAAATTATTTAACAATATTTTTCTTAAAAAAATGGTCCAATTAGGTGAATGCCATATAAATGTATTGCAGCACAAAATATGTGTTATTTCTTAATGAAAGACAAAATTTAATTATTAATTCACAACATAAATAACCAACATACCTGAATTCTCCAGCAATAAATACTTTGCTCATGAAAATTGTATTCTTTATCTTCTGTACTCATTTATGATTACAAAAAAGCACTAAATAGTCCTAAACCATGTAGACAACTTATATAGTTTATATATAATTATTTCTCAAACAAGCAACAAATGAAATTCTAGATTATTTTTATTAGTAAAGGAGTATTTTTTAGAAAAGTTTACCTGGGGGAAACTGACGCCGTGCCGGTGGAAGTAAATCAATATAGCATATAAACATACTACTTATGTACTGTATTAATCTTAGTTAATCACGAAATATAAATTAAATCAATGTATGTACAACAAGTCATACCATATTTTGACATCTCGATTGAGATGGATATACAAAAGCTTTTGTCAATCATGTTTTCAGATTATTTCATTTTTTTAACTCTATATTTATATATTCGGAGGTATAACGGCAAACAAGATTCTCTGATATATACCTATAAAAGTTTTGAAGTTGGTTTTCTTTTATATAAAGACGTGTTTTTTTAGTAATTTGACATAGTCTTCTTTACATCTTAATAGAATGGGATATCACTATTTGCGACATATGTTTTACTTTCATTCAATTATTTAAGCTCGATTGCGACATTAGCAGCGAGTTTTTGTAAATCGATCCAGTCAAATTTCGGGGAGAGGGAATGCGGGTAAATTCAGTAATAATTTTTTTTAAGACGCCCATACAATGTACATTTAAAAGTAAAGATAAATATCTCTATAGTCTTATAAAGATGATAAAATCAATGTTTTATGATACGGTATTAACCTATTATCGCTAAGGTCTTATGTTCGTGTCCCGCTCAGTCCAACCATTTCTGTGAGAAAGTTTGCAAGTTACTTATGGATGAACGATAGTTCTTCATTTGGACGTCTTCCGCCACCAATAAAACTGGGTATATCATTTATAAACTAAAATGTGTTGAAAACGGCGCTAAACTCCATTAAAAATCAATACATTGTTATCACATTTTAATGTTATCTTAACTGCACACAGTCATCACATTGCATGGTTTTCTTTATTTAATTTGTTTTTGTGATCTCATTTGATTCATTTTATAGATACATATTAGATTAAACATACAACGAAAAACCTCATAGTTACCATAACGATACTACATTGAAGCATGAAGTATAGGACAAATCAACATATCAAATCTAGATTTTACCGCTAGACTAAATAGTTCAAACATCCATAGCCGTCGATACTTCATTTGATATTGATGTTTCATGCCATATTGAAATAAATATCGATAAATTATCGATCAGTCATCATAACAAAGGTACACTAAATCATTATAAAACATAATATTATATAGTCTATAAATATATAAGAGATAATATAAAATATGTACTTAGTACATACTTAGAACTCAAATAGAATGCATTATAGGTGTAGTATTCAATTGAAATTAAGGAAAATCACAACCATTTGAAACAGGAAAATGGCGCCAGTGGGCAGAGCGTTAGTCAATCTTACGTCATGTCAATTACACTTTGTCTGATATTTTCTATTATTTAATGTGTTCTGGACTTCCAGTGGAATCTTTTTCCAGATATAATTGATCTATATTACCCTCTTCTATTATGTTAAACCCAGTTACAATACTAACGGAATAGACCAAGAATAGGTTGCCAAAATCTGAAATCTTCATTCTAGAAGAAATGGCAACCGCTATAAACAATAATAATTCAATTAAACAGTGAATAATTAATCTGTGTCAGATGATTAAATTTGTCATAATAAAGTCTCCGTCTAACACACTTGAAAGACAATACATTGATAGCAATGCCTTTGTTAGTTTTTTTCCGCTGTACCAGAAACCCATTACAATCACATTGTAAGAGAAACATCATTAACAGGAATAAGCAAAAAATATGAAACCAATGAATGTTTGCAATATGACAAATATTTTATGGTAGTGTGTGCAGTCAGGAGTAGATTTTAAGCATATATATATTACACGTATATGTTATATAATATATTGTCAACGTTATCAAGGAAGTTGCGTTAAAATAGTATTCAAAATATTTTAAAATTATAAAGTTGATTTTGTTATTCTTTTGAAAAAAACATTTAAGATTGAGATATTGAACAAAAAGATCATTTTACAGTGTTTTGTACAATATTAGAATATATTTTACTCGTACGCATTGTGGTGAAACCATATTGAACTTGGATTGGCGCCTACGGCGTCTCGTCCAATATGGTTTTGTACGCTATATTCCCATATTGTACAAAACACTGTAAAATAACCTGATATTAATTTTGTTTTCATGTGATGCGTATTAACAGTTTATTATTTATAACAATTCATTAAAACAGCGAATGAATACTAATGAATGAATAAATGCATAAATGAATGATTGAATTGATGTATCAACACATTGATTAACGGTGCATGACGCAAACAGGAAGGACGATTCGAGACTCACTCTGCGTGTACAATAATAATAAATGGTAGTTGGCAAATAGGACGTTAATGAATATGCAGATTGATCTTTGAATACGCCAGCAGATCTTCTCACTTTTAGAACATTATATCCAATGCCCACTAATAATCTGTCGAACCTTATTTCATGCATGAGCTACAGTCAGTGGGTATGATATTGCCTTCGCTTTTGTAGCATCGTGGTCCACACACGGAACTGCTCTTTAATGAAAATGACAAAACAAATACAATTGACAAGTTGGGTTGCACACGTTAACCTGGTTCCACTTCACTATTGGCCTCTTTTGACTGTTCCAATATCAATCAATATCTACATATGGCATCACTTGTTTCATTAACATACATTTAGCTGAATATTTCTTGTATAACTTACTTACACTGTTTTGCATTCTGATGTGAATATGGGAGAAGAGCGAGGTTGTGTCATTCGTCAACAAGGTTAAATAACCCCAGTGCCATTTTTGTTACTGATTGTGCAAAGGCTGCTGTCGCTTCTTTATGTGTGTGTTGTACTTATTATAATATTTCTGTATTTGCGGCCTTCAAATGCTTCGTCGTGTGTAAACTATATAAATTCTTTTTTATGTTTTCCATGAAGTGAAATCATATATATTCTTACTTATAGCAGCAGTTTTGAGATTTCTTTCCCCTCCTAAGATATCGATAATGATCTCGTTCTTGCATTAACCCTTTACTTCATATAGTCACATTTGGACACCTCTAATATAGACGTCTTTGGACCTAATATAAAATGCTTTTGAATTATTTAGTGAATTATGTTTATATTAACTAACAGAGTGGAAAACAGTGCAGGAATTGTTACGAGCAATCTGAATTCTTCCTGCACTGTTTCAAAGGCCTTCTGTGATTGGTGTGGGAAAAGGCGTATATATGGAGTAAAGGTTAAACCAACCGTGTTGAAAAACTGTCACGTGTCTAAATCTTGGCTGGTAAGTGCATAATTACAAGTGAATCTGTATACTAATCATTTATCAGGATCGATGCGTCAAATACCATTTGTCCTATCTGTCTGTGATCGCATTAAGCTGTCGTAAATGTATTGGAGAACTGTCGGGGTTTTAAATAAGTGTCCAATTTCTTAATCAGCTCATGGATTCATCATGAAATGTAAGAAGTATACATATCGGCATGTTTAGTTTTATTCATATTATAAATTGATTGTGTCTTACAACTTAGACGATCGTCATTCCGGCCATGGGACAGATTTTGCTAACAAGCTGAGATTGTAATCCTAACTCATAAATCACAATTTCTCAGTTTACATTAATTGATAATATAGAAACGAAGCCATAACAAACCTTTGCTCGTTGATGAAGGATAGCATGTAAATTAAGATATAACATTTCAAAAATTAATCTGGAGAAACATTTCAAGTTAAGATGGTAAGTGAAACTGGGGCCTGTGTAGAAGTTGTACAAAGCACATGCTGCTTTTTAAGCGTCTTCATCAAGGCCACCTTATATGACGGGTAATCTAAAACAAGACATCAATACTACATTGGATATAATAATGGATATAATGGATAAAATAATTTACACCCCACGCTCCACAATGTTCGTGTATGAAGATGTGTGTTACATGAACTTTGCAGCACTTTACGTTTTACGTAATTATTTGGCTCTGTTTTCTACACACACATATAGTAATATCTGATAAAAAGGTCCCTTGGAAGCACAATGGTTCTGTGGGTGTGAGAGCTGTAACTCTAATGGGCTGAACACCATAATCAACCAATGACAGGTTATAATTATTACATATCAAGTTCAATTGATGGAGGAAGACATATTAATCTATCAGGGCAGAACAACTGCCCTTCAACAAGTAACTGGCAACATTTTTCTCAAACCCTACACCTCAGAAGGACCCTTTATTTTTTTAATCACTTTTAAATAACGGTCTTTTCATTACCTTTCGTGTTTACTTTTCATAAAGCACTACTTATAAGTGTTTTAAATGTCACTCATAAAAATTTACAATCACCTGTTCTTGTTTTGCTCTGTAGTTCAATTTACTTTCGGTTGAACTTAGGACATTATCTGTATCATGGGATAACACTTAGGACACTGTAAAGAAAAGGACAATGTTTTGTAAACCAAAATAAACGGGACCGAACAACTGATCGTTGCAATTTCGTGCCTCGTCAACCGAAAGAATTTATCGAAAACCGGCTATTGATCAAATAATTCAACAAATACTCGTTCGAACTAATTGAACCAATCAAATTGAATCAATTTCATATTTTCGTTTGATTGGTTTTACACTCATCAAATATCATCTGTCATGTATGAATTGAAAGAGTAAAATGGACGTAAAGCAACAATGAAAATGACCGTTTGTCTTTTTGGAGGCCAGCCCAAGTACATGTTACAGATAAATGGTTTCATACAACGTTAATCAGAGTTATGTGCAATATACAAATTGTTAATCTATTTAAGCTATAAAAGGGGATGCAAAATGGAGCCCAACTCCCGCACTCACATTAGTGTAAGGAGAAAACACTCCATCCTACGTCTTGGCTGCAGTGCAGGTGTACTTGGAGTGAAATGTGTTTGAGGTTCAATTTTTATACATCTCATATGTCAGTCTAAATATCTTTTGTGTGTGTTTTTGTGTGTGTTTTTTTAATAAAAGCATTTAAAAGTCACTTTTACTAAAATCTCTACTACTCAGATTTATTTTGAGGTCTTTCTCCACCAATATATATTTATAACCTGAAATGTTAAACCCCATTATAGAAAAAGCTATACGTTGTCATCACATTTTAATTTAAATGTACACAATCACGAAAAGTGTATGGTTTTCTATATATGTTATCTAATTTGATTTTTGAAGCATCTAACAAACCGAAAAAAAGCTGAACAGGTAGTATTCTGGAGAGTTACTTCTGTCACTGAGAGCCACAAATATTCAGTATGTCACTGACGGGGGATTTTAACACAGAAACTTTCATGACCAACATGTCATGAATTTACAGTAGTTTTATTGTTATGTGCAGTATATTTTCAAAAAGTATGGAAAGGAATCGGTGGTTGTATTTGATGCAATATTCAGAGGAACCATCTACGAAATATAACGCACACGTTAGATGTAATGCTGGACACGCGTGAAATACAATCTTCGTGAACTGACAACTAGCACAAAAAAGATACGTTCACTGATTGCGCAAAAATAAGCAAGGCTTCACGTCAAGCAGGAGATACAGATGTCTTAATTGTGAATACATCTGTAGAGCATACAGTAAGTCAGTCAATGTTTCCTAACGTTGATGATACGCATATTGCTCCTTTTCGATTACGCCAATATATAATATTTTCTTTAATCCTGGACAAATATAAATATGAGATTTGGAGCATTCAGCTCACAAAAATAAAGCTAGGAAAAGAAATATGCAAACATACATGCTGTTCTTGGATTTGACACAATATCTAGTATATTTGGTACGGTAAAAGGACTGTTACTGCGGAATTTCAAATAAATCAGACATTCCTTGATTATGCTATTGCTTTTGATGACAAAACTTCCAGAAAAAATACAATTGCTCAATCAGGGGAGGAGGCATTAAGTGGTCGTGTACAATGGAAAACTGGGATAAATCATTGATACTCCAATAGTTAGTTACTTCTTTCAGAAAGTTTCCTTGCAACAATTACATTTGTGGTATCTGTGCGTATACCATCAATGTTTGCATCAGCAATTCGTCAAAGACTCAGAATTTTTCTTCAAATTCAAGTATGGAACGATACAGATTAGCAAAAACATATCTTAAAACTCAATAACCCAGGACGTTATAATGCTTCCAAGACTGTCGTATTCACCAACAATTCATAAGAACATTCTAAGACTGAAATTCTTGTACGAATTTTGAAAACAATAGTAAGTGACCATTTGTGATACCAAAATTTGCAAGAATGTAGGAACACCTAATGTATAGTTAAATACATTCTCACAATTATCATAGCTGTCATATTCGGCAATGTTGACTAAATCTTATTATTATTATGGCCCTTTTTTTTTACTTAAATATTGAAAGAATGAATGAATGAATGAATGAATGAATGAATGAATGAATGAAAGAATGAATGAATGAATGAATGAATGAATGAATGAATGAATGAATGAATGAATGAATAGGGTTTTACGGCGTACCAACACATTATAGGTTATTCGACGCCAACAGAAAGGAAGGATATTATTTATTTGGTTAGATGAAAGTGGGTTTACTTTTAAATTGACATATATATGGAGACTATCTACTGAGGGTCAATTTGGATGAACGGGAACAACCAAAAGAAGAAAAAATGACAGACTCGGTGTTATTCCGTATGTTTATGAGGGGTAATGAAAATTGCAACAACCTCCTTGCTTCCTAACACATCCCCAGGATTCCAAAGAATCAGATTGATTGAATTGATTATATATTAAGCGTCATTTTTATGACATTGAGGGTTTATAAGGGTTTATAGACGATCAGTCAATCTAACCATTTTTCCGGGATACGGAAAGGTTAACCAGTACTCAAGCACAGCCCATCTCCGCAAGTAACTGAAAACTTTCCCACTTAAATCAGCGGTGAGAGATTATGATAAAATGTCTAAATTTGATGTCAAGTCAAGTGAGCTAACTATATCCGACAAAAATATATATAACAAATGCAACACTCCTTACGCCGACAAGCATTTGCTGAAACGGTATTTGAGTTTTGAGCAACATCGAATGAGTCTGTTGTTTATATACGTTCAACAAATAAGACACTGTGGGAGTGTTTTTAAAAAAAAAACACGCAGAAAGCTAACCAACCTTGCACCGAGCCAACACATCTGTATAAATGACCTGTTGAGGGCAAAGAACACAACACTGAGTAATTAAAAACATCTTAAATAATGAATATCAGAAAATAAATAATGACCGACCCTTGACAAAATATTAGTAACTGATGTTTATTACAGCCGTGGCGGCAATTAAGCATTTCTTTGTCATCATCAATTTTCTACTTTAGGCTTTATAAGGATATTTGACAAGTGGACAACACACTGTCAGTCCCATCATAACAGATCTTATTTCTGCAGTAGGATATTGCGTAATTGCGTGTTGAATTTTTGTTGATCGATTAGTTTTAATGTAAATTCCATTAAGACTGATCTTATTTCTTCTTATCATAAAAACAACATTTGCCTTGTCAACAATGACAAAGCAAATACTACGGTGTCCGGTTGGGTTAATCGCGGTATGGTTAATAAGTTGAATAAAGTCAAAATAACGAAACTACATTTATAGTGAAAGGCCAAAACAACGATGCGTGAAATGCCGAAACCACGATGGTGAAAAGTCGATACTATGGTGGTGAAAGGTCGTAACAACGATGTTGAAAAGTCGAAACTACGATGGTGGAAAGTAAAAAAACAACGATGGTTAACAGCCGAAATAACGATTGCGAAAAGTCGAAACAACTAAACTACGATGGTGAAAAGTCTAAACTATACGACACTGAAATGTCGAAATTATTTCGACTTTTTACCAAATTAGTTTTACAATCTTTGTTTCGACTTTTAACCATCGTAGTTTCGATTTTCACCATCGTTGTTTCGACTTTTCTTTACCTAATAAATATGCCACGACGGTCCGAATGCGACATCGCCATTAACAGCCATCATTTTCACTAAAGTATTCCATGCCTTTTTTAAAGGTCAGACATTAGGAAAATGTGATACTCTATGATTATTTAATACTTTGCTGTTATTTCCTGTTCGAGATCTATTAGTAATTATATTCATAATGTTATTCTAATAATCAAGAAGTTGGCTGATTTTAACTGATATACTAAAATAAATAGTTGACCTTAAAGACATCGATTTTAAAGAAAGAAAAGAACATTTGATAAATCGATCATATCTTTAAAGACGGCGACGACATATAAAGACAAACCAGGATTAGAACGGTGTCAGCATGATCAATGCTGGAATATAGACAGACTGGCAGCCATTGGCGACACTCTTAAATGATAGACATTTCCTAATGTTGGATGCGAAATTGTGATTTTTACGTCTTTTTCTTTACTTTTTACGTTCAATCTTAATATTATGGTTAAATAGAAATACATAATTTTGAGCCAAACTCGAAACTAAGTAACAGAAGGTTTCTTTGCGATTTTGGCAAGTATATTTACTCCTTGATAACCTACTCAAAGTTTAGGAAAATCGAAAAAAAAAACCTTTTTTTCCAGGATATATTGATACGCATATTCAAATTAACTAAGAAAATGTGTTAATATCTGTTCAGGTTTAAGTATGGATATGTTTAGGTAATATTCATGTTTTGTTGACATTTTATATAAGTGATAACATTGTGTTGCATATTAACTTATATGCATTTGTGCGTGTTTGATATTAAAAGAACACGCGATATGTGATAAAAGAATTTTAAGAAACCCCACCCACCTCTAAAATAACGTGAAAAATGGTACTTCTTATATTTATCATTTGTGTGATACTCGGTGTATTATTGGTTTGTATTTACTATATTACAACTGTTTTTCATTCACGCACTATTGCACATTTATACGAATAACTGAATATAATATAGATAATGTCATCATACAACTGCAATCTGCAGCCTTTATCTGTAACATTATCCACACGTTGGGGAGCACGCACTTTAGCCCGTGCTTCTTACATGTGCATCGAGTCGTGCGGCAATCTGACTTTACACTTACATCTAATCACTTTCAATAAACTGTCTGGTGTAGGGACTTTCAGTGTTTGTACATCCACTAACTTACCTTGAACTACTTTCCTGTCCAATTCCTCTGATATATGCCATCAAATAAAGAAGTTTACCAATAGGAGATATGCTATCTTTTATTAACAGCGTACAGTCGATTGTAATTATATAAAGTAAACATGTTTGGATTTGGATTATTTTGATGACTCGAATAGAAACCTTTACAAAGGTTTAAGCTGAACTTGAAAAACGGCGATCTTATCAACACTTATTGTTAACAAATATGCATATTAATAATATATTTACGTGCCAACAGTATATTGTTTGAACGTATTAATCGGAGTATCAAATGGTTATTTGTATTTCACGATTGTCTGCATGCAAACTTCTTTAGTCTATTGGCATTGACAGTGAACCTAATACAATGTTAAGATTGGTTAGATTATAGTTCACTGACGGGCTATAAAATGTTACTTGTATGAATGCTACGTTTCATGTCTCAAGATTGTATGGAAGGTTAATGCGTCTTCGACTTGCAGTTATTTCCCTTTTTAACTTGTTATTTTCTGTTCTGATTTCCTTTTCGATAATAGTTTAAACCGTTGTATTGTCATAATGTATTTGTTAAACTGTAGGGGACGGGTCGGATCTAATGTTGGCAGAACTTGTGGCTCCACCCTATTTCAGGGTATATCCAAATAAAATATGTTATATATAACGAATATATGACGAATATGCTCGACGATTATTAATTAAAAACCGTGCTCGGGTCCGTTTCATATTTTATACCAGATTTAAGATCAGGTTTTGGCTCCCAAATGTTAGTTTTGCTTCTGTTCGTTCAAAAAGCGGCGACGTTTGTTGTCACGTCTTCTATATGTTTAAGGTATAGTCATTTTGACTATTCTATATATTGGTTGTGTGTTTATGTTGTTGTGACGATGGCTTTGCCTTTTTACCACAGAATCTCCATTTTGTAAATTGTTTCTTATTTTTAAAGGTACAATGGACGTTTTTAACAAATATTCACTACCATTTATTCTTTTTCTGAAAATTATATAATGTTTATATATATATTAAATTAGAAAACACCAGTATGTGTTCAGACACTTACTTCCGTTTCAATTTAGTAAAATAGCGACGCTAAATACCGTCCAACAACAACAACAACAACAACAAGTAATACTTAGATATTAATATGACCATGTCATTATTCAGAAATAGATGGAAGGATTGGCTTAATTAGTAAACAGGTGCAATATTTGACCCCAACATTACCGTGTGTACCTTTAATACAAGATTAAAACTTTCGTTTATACTAATTTCATTAAGCTCTATTGCAAAGAAAGCTCAAAACTGATTTGAACTACTTTCGAGTTCACTCTCTGGGTGAAACAAGTACTGATATGTTTTTTCTTCAGAGGCAACGGGTTGAAATGGATATCGAACGCTTACCTTTGGCATGAGCGACCAACATTATATCCAATACACATCTGCCCCGCTTATGAACAGTTTTATACTTATTATAATACCTAAGACGTGTTTAATTTTGTTATGGTGTATTTATCTTGTGAAGCTAATAAATATATATATATATATATATATATATTCTTATTAGTATTTTAAAATAGGATAAAGAAAGGTTAGGGTTAGGGTTATCGTGTATGACACGGCCGAGGATTAAACATTCAATTTTCCAAATGCAAACTTGCCACTCTCACATTAGACCAATACCGAAGTGTGTCTCTCAATAATATATAAATTAATATCACATGTGGTAAACAGAATGTAGTTTTGTGCATGTATTTGATTTTTTAACATTCAAAATGACTGCATATGTTTCCATGGACGCGAATCTCATCCCATTTGCACATATAACATTAACACCACTTTAATTTTTCACACATTTATTCTATGGCAGGTAGTCTCACGGTCAAGTCTTATTTTTACCAAATAAATAGATTTAAGATGCATATCATATAACAGCTTTATATATATATATATATATATATATATATATATATATATATATATATAGTGTGTGTGTGTGTGTGTGTGTGTGTGTGTGTGTGTGTGTGCGCACAATATAAACTATATTGTTTTTTATTACCATTCAACAATTAAGACTAGTTTCTTTGTCGCATTGCGTATAAATTATCCAATGATAGTGTAGCAAACTACTTCCACCTTCATATTGGTAATTCACGTTTCTATACATCAAAAAACTTTGTAATCTTTGTTTAAGTATTTTGTAGCAGTGAAACGTTATAATACGTTTCTTTATAAAATTGATTCAGAGCATTGATATACTTTTAGCAGTAACACAGTAACAACGTTTAGTTGTAACAGACCGATGGACTTTGTCCATATTTACCTGATTTACGCATTATTGCTTGTTCGTATTTGAGAGCTGTGAAGAAGAATTTCAAACAGAAAAAGAGATTATCTGTAGACTAGAACAATGGATAAGACACAAAGGTATATTTTTTTATTTTGAAAAAAAACCGCTTTTTTTTAACATTGCATAATAAACACTAACATTATAAAATTTACTCATTTAAAATTGGCAAAAGTTCTAAGACTGCAAAATTTAAACAATGTTTGAGCTCCCCCCCCCCCCCCCCCCCCCCCCCCTGACCGTGTTGCTTATACTCGTTATGATAAGGTGACTTGTTGTCATATCTTCAGTTTGTTTCTATTGTGCTTATCTTTAATATGATTCATTAATGTAATGATTGTGAAGCACTGTTGTGGAAAGGTCAACCTCTCCTAAAGACTTGTTTTATAATTTGCAATTGTTTAAAAATACCCGTTTACTCTTGGTCAATCTCATTAGTCGTGTATTACAACGCGAGTGGGGTGAAGAAAACGTTTTTACCGAGATTTTGCATTTCTATGCCGTTCTGTTAACGTTTGTGATTCCTTGGCCCGTGTGTTGAGAAATGAACGGTTAAACCGTGCTCATGTACATGTGCACCGTTTATCCTTTCGTTTTTTGTGCATGCGCACGGTTTAAGCCTTTGTGTTATTCGCACGCTCACCGTTTTTCAGTTTTGTTTTATGATTATCGCTTTTTATACAGTTAGACGCATATGAACTTAGTTTTTACTTAACCTGAATACACGTTTATATTTCATTTTGTTATGATTTCGAATGGAATTCATTTGTAGTTTTCTTTTATAAATGCTTTTTGTTTGTTCGAATGTTTACATCATATTCCTCAAAGAAAGTGGTCTAATTTTAGTAACATCACACTGGAGAAAATATTATGCACACCAGTTAAAACATGACCTCAGTCAATATAAGTAAAGATTTACATCACCGAAATAAAAGTACTTTCCACTTATAAGTAAGTCTCCAAAATAACTAGTACTACTCTCTGAAATACTCAATACAACTCATAAAAACTCAGATGGGTTTTAGCTCGAGATTTACGAGTGTGTTGTGCAAGATAATATGTTAGATCAAAAATATGTTTCATTAAATCTAAGAGTGCAGAACAGCAGAACCTATCGTAAACAAAGACTTGTTTGATGAACATGATTTTATAAACCTCTTTTTTAAATTTTAATATAAACTTATTCATTTTACTTTGATTGTGAAATAAGTTCTTACAACTTCACTTGCTTGCAAATCACGCTTAACGTCTTCCTGGTTAGAACCAATACTAAGAATATGCAGGAAAGTATCTTGTTCAAAGACACCACACATAGCCGCGGCGAACAAACGAACCCACGACCCTCCGATCATGGGCTCGGCGCTTTACTACTTTTTTTAAATTAAAAAACACAACAGTTATTTTCAATATTTTAGAATTTGCATCGTGATAAAAATCGCAAGTATATATCTATTTATTTATACTGTTTGCTTACCAGGGACAGCAGATTAGTTATATATCATATCAAAATGAAATACTCTGGACAATATTAACAAAACTGTTCATACCGCATGCTATATTCCTCGGCATATTTCATTCTATTAAAGCTGTAAATGACCATTCCTATCAATTTAATATTGACTAATAACATACTATATTTTATTTTTGTTGGCTCTTATTTCATTTTCAGCAAAATTGATAAGCTTCGTTCCCACGACGAGAATACGGTTTCCTTTCACCAAATAGACGAACATGCGAAACGGGTAAACAACAAGATATGGATAGTCTGAAACAGGAGAAGAACTCTATAATATGTTTATTCTTTCGTTTTTATATGTACTTGTATCAGTAAATACTGGAAATGAAATATGTTTAAACCAAATCATATTCATGATAGTAAAATAGCTCACTTGGATTCTTAAAAAACAATAATACATATTTTTGTGAGATAAAAACATACTCATATCTGACTGGAAAATATTGATAAAACACCTGTTTTAATTATTAACTATTTTTATATCGATATCTTTTTGCTACTCACTCATGCACGCACGCTTCCCATTCCTGAACGTACACACGCATACATGCGTAGATTAAGATTGTCTTTAATTATAGAATAAAAATCGATCCATATTTGAATAAGAGATATAAATTAATGTATTTATGTTTCAGGTTGACTCCTTAGCTGCTAAAACACTTCCGACACTTATTTCCTATTTGAAGAGACCAATACCGCATGATAGTACTTATAGAGAGTTACTCCTTGCACGTGCTTTGATAGTATGGATAGGGCACACACAAGCGCTAATGAGCAGTAATGTGGATGGAAACAATATACCAAGTGGAATAATATATACAATCCAACGAAGATTTAATCCAAAGGCATTCCAGATTATGTGCAGGTATATTGATGGGTTTATTTGAAGTAGCAAAAGCATCATTTGAAATTGTCGAATGAATTTTTAAAACATTACATTTTTTAGAATCTTAATCCTTTTTTCCATCGAATAATTATTCATTGCAAGGTTTTGCTGTTTAATTTAATAAACCCTGTTTGACAGTATTGTCTATGCATGCAGTTGTTTTTTCTCGACTGAACCGAAGATGTATAATATTAATTTTACCAAATATACGAATCAACATTCATGACATGTAATTAAAAAATGCACATGCGTGTCATATTTTTCTATCAATATCAGTGATACGTTTTTAGAAAGCAGTGTTATTGCTAGACAAAAATATCTAATGAATAAAACGTACAAGTATTTTTCTAGTTTCGACAAGAAATGCTAGTTTTTATAAGAGACGACCATCATGGCATTAACAGGAATAATACTGAAAGGGTTCTTTTCTCGGCACTAGCATGTAATTGAGACAGTGTAACGGATTATTTCAATGTTGTGATTTCTATACGAATCATGCTCGCAACCAAAACAAAACAAACAAATTCAGTGAATGTATGTCCCCCGCTTTTATCAAAAGAATTGATTCAGTTATTGCACGGAAACCCCAAAAGTACCTTTTTACAAATTAAAAGGGCATAACTGTAAAACAACAAGTACCACAAATCGAACTCATCGAATCGCCTATGTTTTGTCATTTTAGACATTGTATAAAAATGTCGAAAGATTTTATTCAGGCATTCTTAGTAATTGCATGGAAATCAAAAAAAAATATACAATTTTCGCAAATTAAAAGAGCAAGACTGAATAACGGCAACCACTCGAATCAAACTAAGCCTGTGTTTTGTCATTATAAACATTGTATAAAAAATTTCAAAAGATTTAATTTCAGACTTTCTTATTGCACGAAAACCACAAAAATACGATTTTTCGCAAATTAATTTGGCATGATTGTAGAACGACAAGTGCCACAACTACTTAAAGTGAACTTAACCTGTGCTTTATCATAATAAACATTGTATGAAAATTTAAAAAAAAAATAATTCCGGTATTATTGCACGGAAACCATAGTGTGATGGACAGACGGACGGACGCACAGAAGGACATACCCAAAATAGTGCCTTTTTGCAAAGCGGGAAACAAAGTCTTGGCTTGTTTATTGCAAACATAAACATTTCAGAACACTCTAGCCGTAAAATTATTGGGTACCAGGAATAAGGAAAGCAACTGTACGTCTCACTGCACATTTTATGATTCATTCTTCCGTTCAAAAGTATTGTTTGTAAAATGGTTCAAAGGGGCTGTGATTTCTTGTTGCTGTAGATATGTATAGCAACAACTGACATAACATAGATACAATAAGACATCCTGGGGTTAAAAAAGTGACTTGTGTAGGACTTTAATACATGGATATATTAATGGGTATTTGAAAACATTTTTAAAAAAAAATAGGGGTGTCGCTGCAAACAAAGATATTTTTGCACTGTCTTAAGCAAACACAGTCATTTTTTACTTTTTTATGTGCGGATGCATTCCTGCTATGGATATTTTTATTTGTTTAACCGAGAAAATCCTTTACCTTACTATATATAAAACCAAAATCACAGTTCATACCTGTATGTAAACTAAATTATGCCCATAACGGTTTCCATAAGGTTGTTAATATTTCATATGGTATATTTATATAAACGGAAAATAAATGAAAACCGTTATGATAGTGGCCAGGCTTCGCTCTTATTAATCTTCACATATGTGTAATTTATACATATCTTAGGTTTGCTGATATTGAATGCGTTGTTGTAGTCGGAAGAGCAAAATCAGTTGACGATTCGACAGACATCCAAGGTAAAAAGTGGAATGCATTTAAAACAGATGTTACTTGGCATCTCGTTCATCCACTCTTGGCTGTGCATTCTGTACCAGGACATAGTCATGATGGAGAAATACAAATTAAACCAGGTGGAGTCACTCAAGTAACGCTCCAACATGCTCAGTCGGGAACAAATGCTTATAACTTAGATGATTTCTGGTTCTGCACACATCCGGAAATATTTGTCACAAACTGTATTCCGGACGATCCACAATGGCAGCTCCTTCCAAAATCAAAATTGTCACTGAGCAATTTTTACGATATTCCTTTTCTTCGTCAATCATATTTCAATGCGAAGTTAATTTGCCTATTTGAATATTCCTGCCGGCTTAAGTCTAAGAATGGGAAATGCAACATCGCATTGTTAGCAGACAAACATATAGCAAACAATTTCGAATATTCATATACGTTGAGCTTACTGGGAGACGATATCTCTGGCCTAAAGCACAAATACTTTCCATTGCTGGTACTTTATTCCAATCAAGGCAATGTAATCTCTTTTGAAATACGATTCCCAGTAACCTGGACGTATTTGTTTAGGATAAATGCACGCAATGTAGAGAAAGATGAATTAGAGGGATGTTGTTCATTTAAGATAGAGTGTACAGAGATAAATTCAAGATGCAAAACGTTACCAATAGATGCTGGTAAAGCAGGCTAGGAATTCGGTCAAAAAGCACAAAGAGCAGGTTTCATAAAGACGTCAACTCCTAAGCCGAAGGTTGTGTTCAAACCAAATGAAAAAGGTAGTTACTCACACGGAAATAAAATGACGTTCAAATTAGAAGAAAATGACATCACAGAAATGGAATATGAGTCGGTTGTTTACGGAAGTGACACGTTATATGATGGCAATATAGGTAATGTATGTCTTTATTTCTTATCGAACTTGTATAAGAAATGTTTGAATGAACGTCAACATTGATCATATAATAGAAGCACACCGTACCAGTTGACGGACATCTTTTAACGGTTAAACGGTAAAATATATCATTGAAAATAGCTGTTGGTACACCGTTATATATTAGTTTGCCGCTATATTTTATTAGTGTACCAACATTTTTTATGTCGTATAAACGCAGGAAATAACATGACAAAATACAAAATGGCACTACAACGATGATATATATATTTGTTTTACTTTATATTTCAAAACTAATCTGTTACACATTAATAGATGATTAGAGAAATATATATACCTTATTGTCTCTCATGTATTGCAATTGGTCTTTAATTGAACTGTATATTGGTAATTTAAAACTGATTTTAGTTCCATTTGTGGATTCGTAGAAACTCATCATATGTGTCACAATGTAATTATTATAAATTACTTAGCGATAAAGTAAACATTTTTTTTATCCGAAAAATGTCTCTCTAGTATGTAATGTACGTAAACTTAAAATATAGTTCAGTTCTATGTTATGTGAAAGAAATTTAATCATGACTAGTTTAAGAGTGTATTGGTATATATATATTAAGTTATAACTTACATTCATTGGATATTCGTTTAAGTTCTTTAGTCAATCTAAGTTCTTTATCTTAGTTATTATCATAGAACTGTTGAGATATATTCGGTAATATTCGTGATCCATTCTAACACTGTATATTGTTTTTATTCATTAATAATAATTATTATGGACTATTCGATATCCGTTTTAATAATAAACCAGTCTAAGTTTGTATCTTTTTAATAGAGCAATCATGTAATTACTATAGAGGAGAATACTTACCAGTCTAAAACGTATCAGCCTAATTCGGAAAATATCACGATATAGACTATATGTGCATATTAACAGCCTGGTAGTAATGACTATTTGACATACTATATTCGTTTTAAATTGTGTAACCAGTCCAATACTAATTGTATCATTATAATATAAAAAAATACGTCCCTTGATGTTGTGCCATTGTTTTGTTTGCAAATGTTTATGTCTAACAATGACGGGACCATCACGACATATTAAAACAACAAACTGATTTATTATATTTGTGAAGAAGTCACACAGCAGAAAAGGCGACAACAGAAGTTACCGCTATAAGATGATCAGTGACAAAAATTGTGTATTGTGACCTTAAACTTGGTTTTGTGTCATTGTTTTGTTGCGAATGTTTATATCTAACAAAGACGGGATCACGACAGTTCAAATAATGCATAAAATTATAATGACGCTCATTGACAAAACCTGTGTATTGTGTTGTGTATTGTGTCCTTAAACTTGGTTTTGTGTAAAAGCCATATACATCTAGAGTAATTTAAAAATATTGAATTTACACTCGATCACCTTGATCATATTAAATCTGCAAGGGAATGATATATACGGGTTTGGCAGTATGAAGATAAGCTTAAGCTTGCAGCGCCATCTGTATTTAAGTTGGTAAACGATATCAAGCCCCAAGTCATCCGAACTATAATATGTTACCTGTGGTAACGTATTGTTTATTGAAAGCAAAACGTGCAATATTATTTTTTATACATGGAAAGGAGATTATTTTAAGGTTATTGGAGTGTTCCTTCCGATTGCGTTAAACTATGTCTCACTTTTTCAACTTTATAATATCAATTTAAAATTGAGCAAACATATCTGTTCTGCTCCGTTTTTCGTTGTTGTAAGCATAACTGTTTCATAACATTTGTACAAAAAATGTATAAGATGATGTCTTAAATAACTTCAGAGTTCAGAGGCTTATCGAAAGTTAAAGGGCACAAACAATTAGAATGCATCATATTTGCTGGTTCGTGGTCATATATTATATGAAATGTAACAAATATGTGTTTTAATCAGATTTTATCGGTATGGTATGTAGATAGATAGAAAGTAAAACACAAAACCTACTTGTATTTTTAAGAATTTTTCCAGATACTAAGTGGAAGAACATCTGCCTCGCATGCGGGATGTTGTCCCCTCAACCGGGTCATACAATAGATTAGAAGCTTCATCGTATGGTGCTCAGCATTGAGCGGATAGTTGTATGTCTTGTTCACCCGGTGTCAGTATAACGTCATAATCATAGCACGTGTCAGCGGCTTAATACTCTATTGTGGCGGCGCTTAGAAAATTGTCTGAAGTAGGACTGAAAAGAAATGGTTTAAATCAATACTAAGCACTAGACAACAACAACAACTAATACTTGGAGATAAAAAAAAATGTCCATGTGATTATTCGTTAATAAATGAAAGGATTGGCTTAATGAGTCAACAGTAATAAAATTCGATCCCAACATGCCGTTTTGCCTTTAATACAATATCAACTATCCCCAGTAGTAATTTTAGTTTATACTAATTTATTGCAAAGCAAACTCAAAGCTTAATAATATATGAACCGCTTTCGAGTTAGCTTTCTTGTTAAAACCAGTACCGAAAGTTTTTCTTAAGAGGCAATGGGTTGAGCTGGATATTAGACGTGCAATCTCTGGCTTGAGCGGCAAACACTGTATCCACAACACTCCGCCCCGCTTATAAACATTTTTATAATCATACTTATTATAATATATTTGACGTGTTTGGTACTGTAATGGTGTATATGACCTGTAAATATATAGTATTGTTTAATAATAGATTAGAGAAATTAAAACACTTTTGGTGGTATCGTGTATGACACGGTCGGGGATTAAACATCAAACTCTGTACAAACAACACACTTGCCATTCTACCATTAGACCAACACAGAAGTAGGACTTTAAATTATAAATAAATTTATATCACATGGGCTGAATAGTATGTCGTTTTGATACCTCTGATTCTTTATTTTCATTTATGATTGCATGTGTTTCCACCCAAATGAATCTCATCATATATGCGCACATGATATTAACATTAATTCCACCTAAATTGTTCACATATTAAATTTAAGACATGTTATCGCAGGATCAAATATTATTATTACCAAATAAATGGATTTAAGATGTATATCACATAACAGCTTTATATATATAATATGTGTGTGATTGCACAATATAAACATTTTTGTTTTTTATTACCAGTCTGCAATTAGGACTAGCTTCTTTGTCGCAATGCGGATAAATTATCCAATAATAATGTAGCAAGCTACCTCCGCCTTCATATTGGTAATTTACATTTCTATACATTAAAAGAACTTTGTGATCACCTCTTTGTTTAAGTATTGTGTAACATTAAAACGGTATAATACGTTGCTTTGTAATAATTGGTTCAGTATATTTATATACTTTTAGCGGTAACAAAGTTTAGTTGTAACAGAGAGTTGGGCTTTATCCATACTAACCTGATTAAAGCATTATATATTGTTCGTGTTTGAGAGTTTTGAAGAAGAATTTCAAATGAAAAAATATGGATTATCTTGAGGACTAGAAACAATGGATTATAAATCAAGGTATTTTTTTTTTGAAAACCACATTTTTTCAAACATTATAACATGATAAAATGTAAACAGTGTTTAAGCTTCCCAATTGACCGTGTTGTTTCTAGTCGTTATATTAAGATGATTCTTGGCATTACTTCAGTTTGTTTCTGTTATGCTTATCTTTATTATTGTTCATTTATGTAATGGAAAGGTCAACCTCTCCTGAAGACTGTTGTTTTATAATTTTCAATTGTTTGATGATACCCCTTTACTCTTGGTCAATCTTTGTTTCAGTGTATTACTACGCATATTCAGTGAATGCAACGTTTATTAACGAGATTTTGCGTTTCAACGCCGTTTCGACCATGTTTATGATTCTTTAGTTCGTAAGTTGGAAAACGAAACGTTCATGTTATGCGCATGCGCACTATGTTATCGTTTGTTTTCTGCACAGGAGCACCGTTTTTTTTTCATTTATGTATTGTGCACGCGTAAGAATCTTTCGTCCCGAATGATCATTCATGTCATTACTAGATTTTGTACATACAGTAGAACGCCGTTGGCTCTAACCGACGGGACTGTAAAAATTTGTTAAAGTTAAGGGTTGTTCGAGCGAAGTATTAATCAACATCATACAATTTATGTAGTACTACATTTATATACATCGAAATAGGAATTCGAAACGATCAAGATAATTGATTCGAGCTATATGTGGTGTTCAAGCCATCCGTTTTCAAGCCAACGAAGTTCTACTGTACAATACACATACTGAAGACGTTAAGTATATAATAATGATTAAGTAGCAAGGCAAATGGCAAATATTTTGCCGTTTGAAATCCGTGTTGTTCCGGATAAAGGAAGTATCACTATCGATATTAGCATGGTGACAGAACTCTTCCAAAATTGATGTCGTGCCCATTTTACGATTAATCGTCATATTCATTATTGAGTACTAATATCTGTATTGTTTTAACGTACAGAATGAGTAACTGCAAGTATTGAATTAAAGTAGCACATGTAAATCATAAGAGGAAACAAATCGAGTAACGGATACCATTTGCTCTGAATCTCTGCAGTTTTTTAATTACCAAAGCTTAAGGTTAATTTTGCATATACAGTTGTTGGTTGTTATGTTCAATCTTTCTGTTATTATGCTTTGTTGAAACGCCGTCAACTCACAATGCATTCATGCATGCTGTTAACTTGCCCCGAGACAGTAGATTACTTAAAATTAAAAATATATATCATATCAAAATTTATTACAATATTGACAAAACTGTTCCTATCGCATGCTTTATTTCTTTACCTATTTAATTCAATTAAAGCTAACATTTACCATTGAAATAAAGTATATATACTATTTTAACGTTTTATGTTAGTTGTATTGTTGGTATTTATTTAATTTTCAGCAAAATTGACCATCTTCATTCCTATGACGAGAATGCGGTTTCCTTTCACCAAATAGACGAACATGCAAAACTGGTAAACAATATGATATGGATAGTCTGAAGCTAAGTTTAGATAAGAACTCTATCAGAAGTTTATTGTTTCGTTCTTATCCATTATAATTTGAATATTGTACTTGTGTATCTGTAAATAGTGGAAATAAAGTATGTATTAATATAATAAATGTATTAGATAATAAAATAATTTATATTCTTATAAACAACAACAATACATTTTTATGAGATAAAAACACACATGTCTGAGTTTAAAGTATTGACAACCTGTTTTAATCATAAAATGCTCTTGATGTTGATAGCTTATTGCTACACACCCTTGCACGCACGCATCAACATACACGAATAGATTCTGTAAAAACGGATCTATGTCGGAATGAAAAATATATGTATTTATCTTTCAGGCTGATTCGTTAGCTGCTAAAACATTACAGACACTAATTTCCTATTTGAATAGACCAATACCACGTGATAGCACTAACAAAGAGTTGTTGCTAGCACGTGCTTTTATAGTATGGATAGGACACACGCAAGCGAAAATGAGCAGTATTGTGGATAAAAATACTATACCAAATGAAATAAGATATGTAATCCAATAAAGGTTTAATCCTGACGCATTCGAGATAATGTGCAGGTATAAAAACGAAGGGTTTATTTGAAGTAGCAAAAAAGTATTTTTTTATTGTCGAATTTATACTTTAAACATTATATTAATCTAAATTTAAATTATTTTAATACGTATAACACTAATCACATTAACATTAGTACATACTTTTATTAGAGGGGTGCATATGTAACTCTGTGACTTCTTTTAGAATATTGACATGATTCTCGTCGAATAACTAATCGATGCAAACTTTTGTTGTTTATTCTAATAAACCCAGTTTGTAAATAATGCCTATGCATTCAGTTGTTTTCCTTGTATGAGCCGAAGATGTAAGCGGATCATATTTCTCTATCAATATCAGTGAAACGTTTTTAGAAAGCACTGCTATTAGTATACAAAAATATCTACTGAATAAAAGGTACTGGTATGTTATTATGTTCAATAAACAATGCCAGTTTCTATAAGTGACACATTAAAACATTGAAAGAGAAAACCCTGAAAGGGATATAAAGATAAACTTCCCGGCAGTATTATGTAATTATGCATTAAATGTTGTAGTTTCTGAGCGATTATTGCTCGCAACCAAAACAAAAAAAAAACGTTGAATGAAAGAATACACATTTAGCTTAAATACTATAAAGGCAATTGCAAATTTTAACGTTTTAGAACACTTTATTTATTGGGAACTAGGAAAAAGGAAAACGACTATACGTCTCACTACACAGTTGCGTCCGCTGTTTGAGGTAACATAATTCTTTTGTGAAAAATAGTCTCATGTTATTTTGTAAGAGATATTTACAAAATTGTCAAAGGAACTGTGCTTTCTGCCTGCAGCAGACATGTGGAGCAAACGCTGACGTAACATTTACCGCAATAAAACATCACAGGTGTTGAAAATTGGCATTTAATGGAATCTTAACACATGCTTCTATGAGCATTTACTTCTGGACCGTCTTCAAAAATACAAGCCGATCAACCCACAAGTTAGTGTGCCTTTGATGTGAGGACGTATTCCTGGTATGGACTTTTCATAGTTTAAATATTCAATAAGGATTTGTTTTACAGTTAATATCCTAGGCCTCATTTATATAGAACAAACAGCACATTTAATGTGTGTGATGAGACCTATATATAAAACAAATATGGTCCTTTTAGTCTCATTCATTATTTCATATGGTATATCTATATATACTAAACTCAATGAAAACCGTTGTGACTACGCATCACCCATTTTTTCATATCTGTTTGATTTATACATATTTAAGGTTTGCTGGAATTCAATGCGTTATTGTTACCGGAAGAACAAAATCAATTGCTTACCGAACCGGTGATGACGATTCGACAGACATCCAAGATAATCAGTGGAATGCCTTTGAAGCAGAAAGAAAGTGGCATCTGGTTAATCCCCTCTGGGCTGTGCATTCTGTCAAAGGATATAGTCGTGGCGGAGAAAAACAAATTAAGTCAGATGGAGTAACTAAGGTTAAGCTTCAACAAGCTCGGTCTGGAACAGATGCTTATGACATAACTGATTTCTGATTCTTGCACAAATCCAGAAATATTTGTGACAACATGTATTCCAGACGATCCACAGTGGCAGCTTCTTTCAAAACCAAATTTGTCACTGAGTCATTTTTTTGATATACCCTTTCTTCGTCCAACATATTTCTATGCGAAGTTAACTTGTCTATCTGAATATTCCTGCCGGCTTAAGTCTAAGAATGGGAAATGCAACATCGCATTGTCAGCAGACAAACATATGGCAAATAATTTCGAATATTCATATACGTTGAACTTACTTGGAGACGGTATCACTGGCCTAAAGCACGAAAACAATCCATTGCCGGTTCTTTATTACACCTCCGTGGCCGAGTTTTTTTAAGCGCCGTGTCAAACTCACAGACCTATCAGTTGTGAAGAAATGAGTTCGAGCTTAGCTCTAAAACATTTATGTGTGGAAGTTTGCGAGCTGCGATAGACATGTGTTTTACTGAAATTCTATCTCATATTTTGATCATCAGATAAAACTGAATGCAGCACATAGCCTGTAATGTATACGGCGGTATTGTGATGGTTTCAATAATTGACGGATTCCAGTACACGTTTTAAAATTGTTTGATTGATTAATTTGAATATTAAGCGTCATTTTATGCCATCGAGGGTAACCAGACATTCAGTTAACTAACCACTGTTTCATGGGATCCTGAAAGGTTAGCCAGTACCTTCCATCTCCGCAAGTAACTGATAACTTTCAAACTTGAATAAGCGGTGAGAGACGCATGTAAATGGGACACAATATCGTATACAAATCATCACGGAGACTGTTGCCAGGAAGGAATTCAAACTCACGACTCCCGGATTGATAGCCAGACGCGTAACCGACTGAGCCAATCGGGCACGTTTTTTTGTTTTGAAATTGAATAAAAGGTTCTTCCGTGATTGAGGTGCTGTCTCAAGATCACTAACATATCACCGCTAAGGCTCGAGTCCCGCTCACACCAAAAATTGTGTGTAAGAAAGTGTGCCAGTTTGTTGAAGAAGGAAGATGGTTCTTCTCAGATTCATTTTGATATTTTCCTTCACCAAAAAAACTGAATATGCCATATTTTATCTGAAATGTGTTGAAAATGGTCTGATACTCCATTCAAAAATGAAAAAACATTTTTTTCTCGTTTTTTAAAAAGACGATTTTAAAACTAAACTATTTATTTATTACTGTGATAAAAAACTAAAATGGATGCTCAGTAATTATTAAATCTGTTAACTAAGTTTGAACAAATTTAAATTGTTTGACAGAATTTCGCATACTATATTTTTGATAGCACATTTGATTCATCCAATGATAAGTGAACATTTATGTAATATCCATTACATGTATATTACAAATACAGTTTCATATCGAATGTTTGGAGATGGGATACACCATTGATACAACTGTTAACTGTGTACAAGCTGTCAACAAAACATGCTAGTTGAACTATTATATAACAATATAACAAAATAAATACCTAGCTAATCTCGCGCAAGCAAATCACATGAAAGAGCAAATATCTTTTATGAACATATAGAGAGGGTGTTCTTTGGTTACAACATGGAACAGAAGATATCGTTATTTTACCATGCGTATGTTACCTTTCCCCGAGAACTCGTCCCGTCACGTAGATGCTTTTAATTTTTACGATAATCTTTTGACGGATATGTATGAATACCAAAATGTAGGAATACCGTTTATATGTAGAGATTTCAATAGCCGTTGTGGCTATAACAATGATTTTATTGTTGGTGTTTATTCTTTGTATGAAAGAAATGTCGTTGATTTTAAGATCAATGCATTTGGTGATATTTTAATTGAATTTCTTATTAATGCTAATTTGTGTATTCTTAATGGTCGTAATTTTATAAACAATGATTTTACATCTATATCTACTAAAGGTTGTTCCGTTGTTGACATCTGTTTAGTAAGTCATGATAATTTATCACTGTTGGATGAACTTTCAGTTGTACGTGCTGTTGAAACCGTGAACCTTTGTAATAATATTAGTGGAATTGCTCAAACAATTATCATTCAGTATTAACATGGTGTATAAAGTTTGAAATCCAAATGTTTTTATGAGTAAATCAGATGTTACTGATGGATACGACAAATTTGACGTACATAATATGCCATATGATTTTTTGGCTGGTACTGATATTGTTACCAAGGTTAATGACGCAATTGGAGACTTGGAAAGCAGTCTCCGTTCAAAAATCATATCAATGTTGCTTTTAATGGCTTGTGTGACATTGTTAATCATGAAATGTATAACCGGCTGCCTTTTAAGTCTGTATGTTGCGGCATTAACAATAAGAAAAGGCGCGTTGGAAAGCCTTGGTGGCGTAATACTTTGACTGATTTATGGAACTTTGTTTGTAAGTCTAAAAAAAGATTGGTTAAACTGTAATGGTATTTATCTAAAAAAGGAACTCAAATCTGATTACTGTTATGCTAGAAAGTTATTTGATAGAGAGTTTCAACGCTCTAAACGCCACCATTGGTATAAAATACATGATGACATGTTAAATGATATAGATAATGATCCGAAATAATTCTGGAAATCTATTGGTAAAAAAGGCATACATACTTATAAGAAAAGGTCAATTCCAATGGAGGTACTTCACGATGATGGTAGCTTGACTTCAGATGTTAAGGATGTTTTAAGTAAATGGGTGAAAGATTATAGTAACCTTTATAGCTCTATTTAGATTAGCATATATCTATTCTAGAAGTAAAAAAAGCTATTGAAAATGCTAAAAATAGGTTAAGCACATGGTATAGATAAAATATCGGTGGATATTCTTAAAAATAATACTTCGTATTCTTTTGACATGTACTTTTTAATGTTTGTTTTAATACAGGTTTTATTTCATCTTTATGAGGTTAATCTATTATAAATCCTAAACCTAAGTCAAGCTCCGTCGACCCAGAAGACCCACTCTTTTATAGGGGTTTATCATTATCATCATCCATGTATAAATTGTATAGTTCTATATTGAATAATCGTCTATATTTTTTGGTCGGAAAATAATAAAATAATTGTTGACGAGCAGAACGGTTTTCGAAAAAAACGTAGCACAATAGACCAACTTTCATCTCTAACAAATATTATAGATACTAGGAAAAAGCTTAAACGCTCTACATTCTGTGCTTTCATTGATTTTAAAAAAGCCTACGACTATATCAATAGAGACAAGCTTTGGGAGAGATTGCAGTGTATTGGTGTTTCTAGTAAAATGCTTGTAGCTGTCAAATCTTTTATATGCATCTGTTTCCTCCTGTGTGAGGGTAAATAATCTTAATACCAACTGGTTTCAAGTGAATTTTGGTTTAAGACAAGGCTGTTCATTGTAACCCGTATTATTCAATTTGTTTATACATGACCTAGCATTACGTATAAAATCCCTTGGTAAAGGTGTC
The DNA here is from genome assembly GCA_029582155.1 of Panopea generosa. Lineage (NCBI taxonomy): Eukaryota > Metazoa > Mollusca > Bivalvia > Adapedonta > Hiatellidae > Panopea > Panopea generosa. The sequence continues at coordinate 11,330,992 of CM055901.1, read as the reverse complement.
TGTATTGTTAATGAAAATGTTAGCATTTTAATGTATGCTGATGATATTGTACTACTTGCTGAAAACCTGCAGCATATGCTTAATGCGTTAAATAGCAGGTGTAGTATTAACAACATGACAATTAAATTTACTAAGAGTAGCATCGTACATTTCAGGCCACTTTCAATTGCTAGATCAGGTATTGTATTTACATGCGATGACAATGTTCTAACTTATACTGATAAATATGTATATCTTAGATTATCAGAGCATTTAGATTTTAATGTAACTGTTAAAATAGTGGCTCAAAGCGCTGGTCGTTCTCTAGGTTAACTTATTGCAAGGTATAAAAGCTTAGGTGTAATGCCCCATAAAGTATTTAGAAAGTTGTTTGATTCACTTGTTTGGTCTGTTATATCGTATGGAGCTACAATATGGGGTGTTAAATCTTATTCGTGCATAAATTCAATACAAAATAGAGCGATGCGATATTTTCTTGGAACTGGCAAATAAACACCTACTGCAGCCATTCCAGGCGATATGGATTGGGTCAAGTAGTCAAACAATGGCGATGTATAGCGAGACATTGGGTACGAAACATCTATACAACAGATACAAGATCAAATAAAATAATATTTATTTGGGCACGAAATAAAGCTAATAATGGGTTTTCACAGTTATAAATCAATTTGATAGTTTACAGCTTCATATTCATACATACTCAAACGTAAATAAAATTAGATTTGTTGATACTGTATTTGAAAAGATGATGTCTATATATATTACGGAGTGGAAAGCAAATGTAAATCAAACAACTAGTTTACATGGTAATTGACGTAACACATTAAGAACTTATAGGCTTTTTAAAAATGATTATGAAGTAGAAAATTATTGTAAAATAGTGCTACCAATGAAGCATAGATCAGCGTTTGCAAAAAATTGGACGTGGTGTTGCGCCATTAAAACTAGAAGCTGGTCGATATGAGGGTATTAATGAGAATGACCGGTTATGTCCTTTCTATAATAATGCCATAGAAGAAGAGTGTCATGTTATTCTAAATTGTGCCACGTATAAAGATATTAGGACAGAGCTGATGCTTAAAGCAGTAAGCATAGATGCGAACTTTAATAATTTTGATGACTGTTATAAAATGAAATTTTTCTTTTCCAATAAAGATATGATAAGAATATGTGCCAAAACCTGTTTTACAATACTACAAAAACGTAGAAATATTTTATATAAATAATGTAATATATCTTAAGATGTAAAACAAATTCATTTTATATTACGTTGAGAAATCAGTGCTAATATGGTCATTCCAGATCTGATCTGGGGGTGATAAATGATATTTTAAAACTTTTTTTTAAAAAAGCTTTTGACTATATAGAGATGCATTTGCATTTATTTTTCCTTTCACGATTTAACAAAAGTTATTTTAACACACTTTTAGGTCTAGAGCCAAGATTAGCGCCGTTGTCTTAATTCTTACAGTGTATAATGCTATATAGTATACATTTTATTCTAAAATAATGCATGAATAATCGGTGATAGATGTATATATTTTATGTCAATTAATTTAATAGCGATAGTCTCTTGTAATTCTAATATTGAATGGCTATGTACGTTGTATGTGTTACTGTATGTTTTATTTATATGTTTGTACATAGAAGATATATATAGATATTGCTTGATAAATAAAAAATGACGTCCCTTGATTTTGTGTCATTGTTTTGTTTGCAAATGTATATGTGTAACAAAGACGAAAAATTGTGTATTGTGAACTTAAACTTGGTTTTGTGTAAAAGCCATATATCTAGATTTAATTAAAAAATGTGAATTTACACTCGATCACTTTGATCATATTAAATCTTTATAATAATAATAAATATCATGTGTACGTTGTGTTGCCATGTGGCTTTGTCACATGGCGGTTTAATTATCCAATCATTACGTAGGTCATTACTTCCGTCTAGAACTTATATGCCTGTGGATAAATAAAACTTGTAATTGATTGATTGATTGCATATTTAGCGTCATTTTTTATGCCTTCGATGGCTAACAGACAATCAGTTAACCTAACCACTGTTTCCTGGGATTAACCAGTACTCGAGCACACCCCATCTCTGCAAGTAACTGATAACTTTCCCACTTGAATCAGTGGTGAGAGACGAAAGATAATGAGACACCATGTCGTATATCAATCATCACGGAGACTGTTGTCGGGCGGGGGATTCGAACCCACGACCCCTGGATTGATAGTCAGACGAGTAACCGACTGAGCTAATCGGGCCCGGCATAAAAACTTGTTAATATCTTTTTCAAGTATAGTTTATCATTGAAGATTTATAATAAATTTCTTTATATCATTGCCTCATGGTGTTTATATAACGTTCGATTGTAACAGAGAGATGGTCTGTGTCTGTTATATCTGACTTGCGCATTTTTTGTCTGTCAGAGTTTGAGAGTTGTAAATAAAAACGGGAAAAGGGAACCTTTATTATTTTGAGGATTCGACACAATGGAATATACACAAAGGTAAGTATTTATTAGTTCATTCCTTGTCTGACATAGTGTAACATGTTTCTCAATGTGCTGAACAATTGGCCATGGCGCTAATATTTCCACATTTGTTAAAGACATGTTTAATCTCCCCTGTCGTCAATTTTGCTACTGGCCGTAACAATTAGTGTCTACTATTGTCAATTTTGTAACTGGCCGTAATAATTAAGTGTCGATTGTTGTCAATTTCGCAATTTACTGTAACAATTAAGTGCCGGCTGTTGTCAATTTTGTTATTGACTGTAACAGTAAAGTGGCGGCTGTTGTAAATTTTGATTCTGGCCGTAACAATTAAGTAACTACTGTTGTCAATATTGCTACTGACCGTAATAATTAAGTTTCGGCTGTTGTCAATTCTGCTACTGAACTTTATAATCAAGAGACTACTGTTGTAAATTTTGCTACTTGCCGTAATAATTAATTGTCGGCTATTGTCAATTTTGCTACTGACCGTAATAATTAAGTGACTGCTGTTGTCAATTTCGCTATTGACTGTAACAATTAGGTGACGGCTGTTGTCAATTTTGCTATTGACTGTGACAGTTAAGTGACGGCTGTCGTCAATTTTGCTATTGACTGTGATAATTAAATGACGGCTGTTGTCAATTTTGCTACTGACCGTATCAATTAAGTGATGGCTTTTGTCAGATTTTCTACTGACAGTAACACTCAAGTGAAGTCTCTTGTCAATTTTAATACTGGCCATAACAATTAAGTGATGGCTGTTGTCAATTTTGTTACAGAACGTCACAATCAAGTTACGGCTTTTGTCATTTTTGTTATATGTTTGTTTATAACTATATTATTATTATTTCTATATGGTGGTGGAATTAAGCTAAGTTTAAAGCATCTCCGTTTTGGACATATTTCATCTTATATATTCGAGTATGTTTGCAGTTTGTTTTATATAAGATCATTTTGCGTCATGTGTTTCAAGTTTTTAGCTTATAACCAACCGACAACGATTGTACTTTTACAGACTCTGTGTACAAAACTGTTTTACCAATTTCACCATATTATTTAAATTATAGCAAACTTTCGAGGCGATCATGTCATCAAGGGTAGTATTTATTACAGTTGTAATTTCCTTTATAAGTTTGAGTACCGTGAGCATGTGGGTGTTTACATTTATTTATCGCATACCAACCTGTATACCCCAAGTGCTGAAATAAAATATAAAACAATTGAAATGATACCATTACTATATATCCTGGTTGACATAATATCAGATGAAGATGCGAGTAAAGAAATAGATAATGAGTCTGTTTACGGAAGTGACTCGGTATATGATGGTACTATAGGCAATGTATGTTTGCTTCAGTACTTACTTTGAATATGCAATGTTGGATAGAATTCCAACGTTTGTTATGTTATAGAAACACATCAGTACCAGGCCATGGACATTTCTTAACGGCGCATCGGTAAAATATACTGAACGGAACAGCTTACCCGCCGTATTTGTATTTTCAATATCTTCGTCAAAATATTGTTTGATTGATTGATTGATTGATTGATTGATTGATTGATTGATCGATTGATTGATTGAATGTTTAGCGTCATTTATGCCATCAAGGACTTACAGACGATAAGTTAACCTTACCACCGTTTCCTGGGATTAACCAGTACTCGAGCACACCCCGTCTCCGCAAGTAACTGATAACTTCGAAGGTAACCAGACATTCAGTTAACTAACCACTGTTTCCTGGGATCCTGAAAGGTTAGCCAGTACCTTCCATCTCCGCAAGTAACTGATAACTTTCACACTTGAATAAGCGGTGAGAGACGAATGATAATTATACACAATGTCGTATATCAATCATCACGGAGACTGTTGCCGGGCGGGGGATTCGAACTCACGACCCCTGGATTGATAGTCAGACGCGTAACCGACTGAGCCAATCGGGCCCGGCTCAAAATATTGAGTAGCTTTATTGAAAAAAAATGTATACGACATTAACCGATACTTATGTATTGCATTTATCTCATACAGATTTGGTCATTGTTATCATAAATGTTCTTTCTTATTCAAGTCCTTATTCCAAGAAATTTGCTTTTTGAGAAAATACATAAAACGTCAAGTGGCGGGTTAACTGTTCGCTTAAAGCAACACATCCACGTTTAAACTTTTTTAAAAAGTTTTTCAATTGAGTTGTGAGCACATTTCCCATACATAAATATATGGTCAGTGAGCTGTATATGTGCTAACAAACACTATCCAGAACGCTTTAGAATTATAAAAAAAGATGTCCAAATTATAAAGCGTGACAAACGCTTTATAAATTATTTTTAAATTGCCGAGGATTCCAACTTGGCTTCAAATTGAATTATGCGAGTCGTATTAAAAAAACTTCACGTTTTAGTGCGTAGTGTACTTTACCTGCCTTGAAAGTCATTTTGACAATTTTTTTTTACTCGGGTGAGTTACACGCTTGTTTTATAAAGTGTTAGTCACGCATTATAATTTTATATATATTTAATATCATTTTGTTCCGGATTGTGTTTATATGCTCATATACAGCTAATTGATCATATGTTTGTATGGGAAATGTGCTCATAACTCAATTTTTTTTTTTTTTTTAAAAGTTCAAACGTGAATGTGTTGCTTTAAGTATACATCGTTCTTCTAGTAAAAATGCCTGTGCACTGTAAAGATAATGTAGGTTCACCGTTCCGCTATATTTCATTGTACACCGATGTAATTGAATCTATGTATCACTATTATTAACGTAACACTTGAATTACTTGCTTACACTCTTTTATAAAGAAGATGACGATGAACAAAATTAATGTTCTCTTTCATATGCATTATTTCTAGTAGGAAATATGAGTATTTTACTTTGAAAATATGTCGATAAGTGTATGGCAATGGTATACTTATACGAAACATAATCTTGTTATTATATTTAAACTATGTTATTTAAAAATTAATTATAATAAGTAAGTTCTTTAATAAAATAATGAGAGATTGAGAGAGAGAGAAAATTAAAGAGAGGGGGAGAGAGTATGAAAAGAGAGAGAGAAAGAACAACAGAAAAAATAACGTGCAATTTATAAGCGTTTTTCAATAAAATAATGAAGAATAAAGACCGAAATACGAGGTGAGTCCAAATTGTTTGTGGACACGTTCGTTTAAAAACAAACTAATACAGTTGTAAGTATACAACTTACATCTTTGCTCGTGAAATTGGCATCACTATATCAACTTATAATAAAACTGAATGTTACATACAGCGACTGACCATTAAGCGATCCAGGTTATTACTAACTAAGAGACAAGTTTTTATGTATATTTAAAAAGTAATTGTTGATAAGTTGATAAACGAAACAAAACACCCTTATTAGTAGTAAAAGAAATCAGAAATCAGAAATAAGTGTCGACAATGATGATGATGATGTTTATAATTATCTTTCTTTCACACTTGTCTTTTCATATAAAGAATCTGAAAAAAATAGTGAATAAAATGTTTACTCGGAATGCCAAGACCACAGGCACATGTTCAGGCCAGGTACTTGTTGTTAACAGTTTAATTTGAAATATGTTACAACTATGGAAGACGTTGCGTCCGCAAAGTTATCAATCCAAAGCGAGACGGACAAACAGATGGACGGACGACAGACGGATTGGTGCCATTTCAAAACAGGGAGTCTTAAAGCAAATTTTTGTTTTTCAGCGGTAGGGGAACCACAAGCACGATTTCTGAATCACTACTCAGTAACAAAAAAAGGAGACAATATAAATGTATCCAATGATTCGCCTTCTAATAAACCAACTACCGAACGAATATTACATACAGCAAGACTAGAGCTTTCAAATGGCTCACCTGTCTTAATACAAACTATAGGGAATTTTGAAATTACTCTTCCACGAGGTGCATTTAATTTGGTTGCGTTTCTACCAGCTGTCGAAGAAACGACGCCAACATTTCAACCAGACCATTTGAATAATTCAGCTGACTTTATACCACCTGCTGAAGAGGAAACACTGATGGCTGAACCAGACAAACGCCAAGAAAAAGTCAAGCAAAAGTCAAAAATGTGTTTGCTTTTGTGAACTTAGAAATATGACTAACATTATATTCGAGCGTTGCTTATGTCAGCGACGAATGTAGAGCAGCTATCATTATAATTAAAGGGAACTAGTAATGCCTGTCTGGAAATAAATACTGTGACATTGTCTGAATAAACGTTTAACTTTTTTTTATCTTACATTCATAATGATCAATATTTTAAGTCCATTTTTGTGTAAATGTGACGTGTGAAGAATGGTTTTTATACGAAATTGGACAGACCCGATAATGCTCTTTCTAAAGCTTAATTTGTTAACTGAACTAGAGTTGTTTCCCTTTTACCATTATTAAATACAGTTACACTTTTTCAACCGAATATCTATAAATCATAATAATTCAACTGAACTGGAGTTGTTTCACTCGACCGATATTGAAAATAATTAATAGTTTTGGTTATTTATCTAGGTAATGGACATCATTCAAGTTGACCAGTAGCACGTTTACCAGTAACCGTTGCGTTACAATGTAGGATTAATCCCTGTTGTTATATGTTTGTTACTTTACCGTAATGCTTATACAATACATTTGTGTAAATGTTGTATTACGGTAATTAGGCATTTTGACTGCTAATTATTTTCTATGCTTTTTTCTCTTTTTTTCTAATTAATTGAAGGAAAAAATGTACTTCAATATTTCTGTAAATTCGTAAATATGGAGTGCTACAAAGCGTTTAGACGAAAAAAAACACACATTTAAAAATATGTTCACAGTTGAAAAATATATATATTTAAATATGCTTAGTGTCCAGTTTAGTTATGATATAACCTTACGTAAACATACCAGATAAAATGTAAAATGCCATACATCAAATAGCATAACTTTTTTTTGCCAAATCATTATCTAATAATTTTAATAATATGTGGACATTCATTTGTATAACCATTTTATATATCATATATTATATATATGTATGTATATATGTGTGTGTGTGTTTAATTGTGCACTAAATGTATAATACATAAACATTTTGTAGAGGTTATTAAGTTATGCATTATATAACAGTAGAACATAATGTTCTATTATTTTTTCATTTCGTGAAAAATATGCAGTGATAACAAATCATATAATAAGGTAGATAACTCTTACAGCCGTGTATTACTGAATGCGTGTAAAACTGCGTCCTTTTATTGCTTACAAAAATATAGATCTAATGTAACAGCTTTAAATTAAATAACAAAAGAACTGACAACTGAGAGGTTACCGATATAGGAAGGTCAGTGGCATAAACCGCCATTGAGCGCTTGGCATAAAACACATATACGCATATATTTATTAGAAATAACTGAAAGATGCACCTTTGACGTACTCGATCACTTTGAAAAAGTCAGAACTGTAGTGGAATATACGAATCTTACATGGGTTTGAGGCTCGGATAGAAAATTTCGTCTCGAGGGATAACTGTTTTGGCGAGCCTCGTTCCCAAGGGACGGAATTTTCTTTCCGAACTGAAAAAATTATGAATTATTTTTTTACTTGCAAACCGGGCACATTGAACAGATTTCTTTTTTTTTAACTTAATTTATCATAATAGATTTTACAACGCTTGCTTTTAAGACATTTAAGTGTATGATTTACATCATATATTTTATACGTTACGTCATCTGGAACGATTTAACGTCACAGCGCGAGATTTTTATATCAGCCCTAGGGTGGGGTAGAAATATATAACCCCGGTAAAAAATGCAGATATCCTTATCCGTTATGCAAAAATAATATATAAACGGGTACGACAATATGAAAAATAGTTCAGCGTTATGTGCGATGACGTATTTCGTTATTAACATTTGTGTGTAGTTCAACTGTTGTTTTATCAATGTAACATTATTAATATATAAAATATACAAAACATGTTAATGTTTACATACTTTTTTGATAACAATTATTTTGTATATAATTGAGGTTTATTTTTTATTTAAATTTTATAAAGTTTAAATAGATATCTATTTTCGATGCACTTAGCTTTAAAAGATAAATGCCACTACATCTCGCACGATCTTAGAATAATGTTTACTTACTGATATACTAAATAAGACAGGTAAAAACCCTTTATGAACTTGATTTGCACGCGTATATCATGTACCAGTTTTATTTCAGTTACAAGTTTAAATACCAGTGAAACTATTTCTCTCATTACACTTATAATGTCGTAAAATATGTTTACGATATACTCCGTGATTGATACTTATCTAACATAAATTGATGAGGGTGAAGAGTTTTATAAGTATATTGAACCTACCAGTGCACTGCAATACAAGTTAGCATATTGAGGGTTTAGCTTAACACTGTTCTATCTACACACCAACAGATAAGGAAATAGAACAGTATTGCGATGAACCAATCCCATTCGAGTATTAGAAGCTATGAGCACAAACAAGATATAGAAAACAGTTACCATGTGACTGTACGCTTTTAACCATTAATAACAACAATTCAATTAATCCTTCAATTCACGAAACTTATCTGTTAAATAAATGATATTTATTGTATCTGTAGCTATAAAATATTTTTTTATTAACCATAACATATATTTGTTCTAACCATTATTAAATGCATGGTGTCAGTATGCATAAAAATGGTTAGAAGGTTAAAAATACTGATATAATCTATGTTATCTATTTGTTCTATTTGAAATTATCTATATCTCATTTACATTATACGATGAGAGGTATAAAGTCACTCGGTCTCCCTTGATCAATAATAATTCAATAATAAGTCTTTAAAAGACAGGTAAAAACATTTATGAACTTGTTTTGCACGTGTACATCAGTGTAATAGTCTTATTTCGGGTTACAAGTTTAAATACCAATGAAATTATTTCTCTCATTACACTAATAATGTTGTAAAATATGTTTACAATATACTCTTTGGTTTATACTTAACAAACATATATTGATGAATGTGAAGAGTGTGAACAATTCACTGAGCCATCATGCCAGTGCATTGCAATACAAGTAAGCATATCGAGGGTTCAGCTCAATACGGTTTTATCTACAGGCAGACAGATAAAACATAGAACAGTATTGCTTTGAACCATACGAATATCAGAAGCTAAGAACACAATGAAGATATATAACAAAAGTCACATAATATACGCTTTTAACCATAAACCTTAAGTTGTATAACAACAACTGTTCAAACAATCATTGTATTCACGAGCAGTTTAACCTTTCACGCGCAAAGACGTCATCTAACCCATAAAACCTAAGCACGCATAAAAAATAGTTCCTTAAAAATCAGTATTCTTATGCGAAAAGCAAACCGCAGAGTTGCCAAATTAATTCCGTTTTAATTCTTTATTATGAGTTGAACTCAGTTAAAATCAGTTAAAAGGTGACATTAGTTGTATTTGTAGCTACAAGATAGATTTTATTGACCATAAAATATATTTATTCTATTTAAACATTCAAAACCGTGGTTGCATCCAATGATTAGATGGTAAAAATACCGACAGAAAAGAACAACAACTGATATATTCTATTTTATCTGTTTGTTCCTTTTAAAAAATTCCATATATGATACATTTGACACGGTGAAAGGTATAGGTCAATGAGACAGCTTCTAAAGCCGCTCTGTCTTACGACATCTATTCGAAATGTTTCAATAATATGTCTTAAAATACTGGTAAAAACACTTTATGAACTTTTCTGCACGAGTACATCATTGTACCGGTTTTATTTCGGGTTGAAAATTAAAATACCAATGAAACTAGTCCGCTTCATCACACTAATAATGTTGTAAAATATGTTAACGACGTGCTCCACGGTTGATACTAATCTAGCATATAGTAATGAGTTTGAAGAATTTGAACAGTAAATTGATCTTGCTAGTGCACTGCAGGCAGACAAGTAAGCATATCTTTGGTTTAGCTGAACACTGCTCTATCTCCATACAGACAGATAAGGAAATAGATCAGTATTGTTTTGAACCATCGATAGAGGCGTATCCGAAGTTATGAACACAATTCAGACATAGAACAAAAAATGCACGCTATTAAGCATAACGCTTAACTTGTATAATAACAACAATTGAATTAATCCTTTTATTTATGAACTTAATAATGAGGATATGTATCCCATAAATGCTAAGCACATTTTTATAAGTAGTTCCTTTAAATTTAGTATTCTTCTGCGTGAAGCAAACCGCAATGTTGTCAATGAATATAAATATAATTATTAATTATGAGTTGACCTTAGTTTATAGTCTGTTAAAAAGGTGATATTTATTGTATTTGTAGTTATGAAATAGATTTTTATTGACCATAAAACATATTTATTATATTTAAACATTCAAACTCCTTGGTGTCAGTATACATAAAAATGATTAAATGGTTAAAAATACTGGAAGAAATGGTCGACAATATGTGAAAGTTTTGAAGGTTTTGTTTTAAAATATACAAATAGAAGGCTAATAATATATTTTTTGACTGGCCTTAAAGTGGAATAACGAATGACGAAAGCCGAATGTGAATATCTGCCTTTAACATCCGAAATACAGCTTTTATTCTTTTTGTCTTTTTTTTTTTTTATAATTCGACATTCAAAGTAATATCGAAAGTCGAATTTTAAATTGGTATTAGTTGGCGAAAATGCTGTGGTCTAGCGACAACTTACCTCTCACCGATGAAGTTGTGACTCAAAACTTGCTCGGTCTAAACAATGTGATACATTTACCAGTTACTTGCTGAAGAAAAGAATTCTGGAAATGCTATAATATAAAATTGTCATTTAACTAGAACACTGTTACATGCAGAACTATTGCAAGATAAGTATCGAGATATTTGTCAGCGTTATCTATCGAAATATATATTTATATATAAATATACAGTAGAACATTGTTTACTGGAACACGGATGACCAAAATCACTTTTCTGGTCTTGACCGAATTCCGATTACGATGTACATGTATGGTATACTGTTAAACAATATTTAGCTCGAACAACCTTTAACTCGAACTATTTCGTTCAGTTGGCCGTTGAAGTTCTACTTAGGTGCGTCCTTTGATATAGTTCATCTTTATGATAAGCCTAACTTGCGTGTTTGAGCGACGCTGAGTGTACCCGTTTACCGGATTTCTATATTCTGTATATAAATTTTAGTTATGCTGAATCTAGTGGCTGTGTCCTATGAAGGATACGTCTTAATTTGGTTATACAGTAGAACACGGATAGCTCGAGCACCACTTAAAGCTCGAACCACTTATCTTGGTCCCGGCCTAATCTTATTTCTATGTGTATATACATGCGTATGTATAGTATGATGTTCAAAAAGACTTGGCTCGAACAAACCTTTACTCGAACTATTTTGTCCATTGCCGTCGTGTTTGAGCTAACGAAGTTTAACTTTACATATTTCTTATCATTAAAAATATGTCGAATTGAAACGCTTGTAAAAAATATTCATATTTTCATATTAGCCAGGGGTCCATTTGTTGCGTTATTGGCTTTTTATGTTCTGGGAATCTGTTTCAACTGCCATCCAGCATTAAACAGCATCCCATGCTATTCATCAGCTGCTGATATCAAGCAGATGATAAAGCACAAATTTTGTAGTGTAGATAATGCATATTTGTAATAAACGCCTTTTAGATGACAGACGAATCTGCAAGAGGGGTCAACCTTTCATATCTGAACGAATATTTCAACATTTCTTTCAACATATCCGGGAGTATCTTTTAATCTACACTCAGTATGTTTTACAAGGCACCACCGGAGTTTTATTTATTTCCTCAAGCTGTTTTAGGTATTCTATCTCATAATGCAATAATTGTTCAATAACTCCACCAGTCATTGTTCTTTTAAACTGATTTGCTCAAGATAAATGATACCATGAAACATGTATTACTGTTTCATATGTGTATCATATGTGTATCATTTTGACGAATAATTTATTGTGTACAGAACCAAGTTTTTGATGCCTCGGACGGTTACATCTAAGTAGATGGCTTCAGGACCTATATTGTGTAAGGCTTGTCATGAATTTTAAAGAACATTCATGCTATTTACACCAAAGCCACTTGTTTGTGTTTCCCTTAAGGTGTACAGAAACATTGGAGTTAACCTGTTTGGGAAATCGACAATCGAATATGTCATTGGGATACCAAAACGGTTGACCGAAACTTTTTCCAAATGCATCATACAGTTTCATTCGGGCTATTCGGCATATCCCGAATAGTTGCGAGTGCATATGACCGACATAATCAAATCAGAATCAAATGCAACATAATAAATTTAGGCAAACTTAGGTCTACAGAAAATAGAACGGGATATATAAACAGGTGGAGCCAGTATGCATGTTGTTGAAGTCGTTTGTATTGAATGCACATGCTTGTTGTTGCTATAAAAAGCTGTCGAAACAACTGGACTAGAACTTCATATCGAACTAAAGTAGATCTTTATAAATGAAACTTTTCATCAAACTCGTTCATAGTATGCATCTTTATCAACACAAGTATTGTGCGTTTCTAAGCATCTCACGTGTGATAAATTGCACGAGCAGCTGCAGAAAGATAATCTGCGTTATAAATAAAGCCGCTCATTCTTCGTTCTGCAACACCCGTGCTTCAAGGCAACTGTCTGATCTATGTTTTAAGTGTGTATTATTGGTCATACAGTATGGTTTTATATGTTAATTAGTAAGTTAGTGAATTTTATTTGAGTATATATTGGTAACCGACTCATCATACACTAAACAATCAGAAAAATATACAAGACCACGTGTAAGTACAGATATAACAGTTTTCAAACTAATTCTATTTTTTTTTACATAGTAGTGTAACATTTATTTGGTCGTGTTTTTGTGTGTGTTTTTTCCCGCTTTTTTCACAGCATTTCAGCTATTAAATGGCTGCAAGTGGTACCAAATTATCGTTCCTTGAATCAATCCGATTTTGGTGTAACCAATATTATTTATAGACACCACTGTAACAGTAGCCTTATGAAAACTAAGAAAATATATGTCTACAAACTGACTCAGTATTCAAAGGACATTTTCATCACAGCTGCATAAACATATCCAATACAATGTTCTAAAAAAAATATAATGCAATGTACTACAGTACAATACAATTAAACAGAATAAGTAACAAAATGGATCAAAGTTTTCGAGCTTTTTGTAACAATAACGTCATAAGTTAACTAAATGTATCAAAGCTCACTCTTATCCATGTCGTCACAACATTTTACGAGACTGTAAACTCACGTGACAGATTCGTTTAAGAAGTAAATGTCAAAGCAAAGAAACGTGACGTCATTGAACATCAATGAAATAAGTATTCACGTCATTGAACATCAATGAAATAAGTATTTACATCACTGTGGCTTTTTCTGTCGAGCAATATGAATTTGTGCTGCACATAATATTCGTATCTACTTATTGATAAAAGTTTGTGCAAATATATTAGAAAAGTTTATAATTATACTGACGCAAATATTAGACAGTAATAACAAAATAATGGTACTGTCTAGGTACATTAAGTTTAACACTACACTTTGGCCATTATAAATTAATTGCTAGATTATCATCCATTTTTCTTAAAAACGGGGACGGCGGGTGGATTTTATTTTTTATTTTTATTTTTAAAATTTTTGATGTTCTTTTTCTTTTATTTGTTTTTTTTTTTAATATTTTTTAATATATATTTTTTTTTTATGAAAAAAAAAAGGTCGCGGCGGCATGAATTACAGGACGGTCCGGGATGATAATCTAGCAACTAAATTTTTATGACCTTACCGTTTATTTTATTTTATATTTTTACTATGTGAGTGACCTTTCAAAACAAAGACTGTTCGTATATAATGTTGCCTTATTGTCTCTTTAATCTTTATCGTGGTGTTTTGTGTCATGATAAATAACCGCCTCGTCTTTTATGTAGAGTAGAATTATGAACACTGTGTTATAAGTCATGACAATAATAAGTTAAAAGCTAAAAGCTGTAGATGACATAAGTTGTCGGTTAATAGCCAAATCCACCATCGTGTATATAAAATTATTTAAAACAGTTTGAAATCATTCAATTAATTTGCGATGTATACTTAAAACATTAAATCAATGTAAAGTAGGTGATCATGATTTTCGACTGGTTCTTAATAAAAAATAGCGTTAAATTTATAATTGATGTCATATACAAGGGGGGAATCAGAAAGTTTGAAGGCTTCTGTTTTAAAATTTGAAAAGTCAATGTGTGCTGTAGTGTTTGCTTTCTCACATCCCTTGAAAATATGGCATAAATATTACATTCGTCTTAAATCGTCGTTAATAGCAGCATGACGTTACGGTATGACGTTTTGTTTTAAAATAAATTGACGTCGGGGTATTTGGAGTTAGATAAGCCTGCAGATTACCGCAGTACCATAAAGTTCTGCTCTTTGTTCGGTTGTACATTTCTTCTCAACAAAGAAATACTTTTAGAGTGTGTAGTGGGAAGCTTATGTTTCAAGGGTTCTATTGTTTAAATGACACGCATATTGGTGAGATGGCAAGGAATCAGTCGTTAAAAAAATCTGGGGGCAAGTCGGGGGAGGGGCGTGATTAGAAGACATTGGAATTTAAACGTGGTTTATAGAATATTGTGTCAAGTGCATGTATGTCACCTTCGGATTTTGTTGACATGTTTATCCAACGGTGTAAACGGTGGCAAAAATGTATAAATCACGGAGGAGATTTTTTGAGAAGGTATGACTTATTCAATGTGATATGAAAACACCTGTTAATAATATTGATGTCGGTTTTGGCGAATGCAACGTCATCAATTTGCCCCGACATATTTAACTGTCCCAAACAAATTGATTTCAAATACAATAAACTTATTGTGTATTGTATAATTGATATAAATTAGTTATAGCAAAAATCTATGAACATTCTGATCCCCCTCGTTTATCTTTCACGTCACACAGCGAGAATTCAATATCGGCCTTAGGATGAAATATAAATATTTAACTCCGATAAAATGCAAAAATCCTTACCCAGTATGCACGAAAAGATTATCTCACACTGCTATGCAATCAAGATTACCCATCCGGCAGGTGAGAAACATATATGCTAAATTTTCAAAGGACTCATTCACCATAAACCTCCCCTGTTATAACATGAGAAGAAAATTGTTTGATTCAGTATAGTGTTTTCATTTAAAGCGGCATTAAATTAAATTTATTTAATCTCACTATTATCGACGATATTTGATTAAGACCTGACCGTGGAATAACGTAAATGATTTAGTAAATGATTAAGTAAGTAAGTAATTAAGTAAGTAAGTAAGTAAGTAAGTAAGTAAGTAAGTAAGTAAGTAAGTAAGCAAGCAAGCAAGCAAGCAAGCAAGCAAGCAAGCAAGTAAGTAAGTAAGCTAGTGAGTAAGTAAGTAAGTAAGTAAGTAAGTAAGTAAGTAAGCAAATATCTTATTAGAGTGAAATGTGCATAGTTTGTAAAGAACAATACAATAGGACACAAAGCAAATATAAAGAGCACCCGGCCCATAAGGCCTATAAGTCACCTTAATTTAAATACAGTATCCAGTTAATATTTGTAAACGTTCGGAAATATCCGGGCATCATCGATTTAATCTGGGTAAGCGGTTAAGTATCAACTTAGATTTATACCGCCTAATTTGATATGATTTTAGATGACATAGTGCTATATATGCTGATTGTCGCCCTCTAATTCTCCTACAAACATTATCTTTCCTATAGTGCTCCATAACGGCTTCTAGTTTAAAAAGACGTTCGTTCCAACAAAATAGAAAAGTATAAATTTCGTCAATTATATGCATTTATATCTCTGCATATATCTAGCGACCTTTCATATACAGAAGGCTTGTCGGTCGTGTCTTTCTTAATAAATGAAATATCTTCAGATATGGGTTTTGCCGCTTTAAACTCATGCGAAAAAAAAAACATATTGGGAAAATAGTTATACGTCTATTCACAACAAATGGTTGAGTCTGAAATAATTAATCACGTCACATTAGCAAAATAACAGACACTTCACATCCTGTTTAGTTAATTTGTCATATAGTGTTTTTGTTTTAAAAATATATCCATGATAAATTTTAAAGATGCATGATAGTGTAGGCCGAATTTGATATGCCCTGTTTTATTTATGCTGATGTAAGCTTTTGTGATAGGCTTGCTACTCAAGCAATTAAGACCTCATTTAAAATAATAAATATTTCATTTACTGGTGTTGTTTTTCTGTCATGAATTTGGATAAGGATGGAGAATTCACTTTGTCATCTGATAGTCATTTCTAGAATCAAAGGATACATTTATGGTACAAATCTTTCTACAAATTAATGTTTATTTACTTGTTAATCAGGCTACTGCACTTTTCTGTATATCTTAAGCAAAACAGAAGGAACCTCAGCTATTTTAAGTGCAGATATATCATAGTATGAAAGCAATTATTAAATTGATTATATAAATGTTAAAGGACATTCTAAAGAAGTCGGTAAAGTTGGCAGAATGGCAGCACAGCAGAATGAAATATTTTCATTCTGTTCTGCTAACTTTACCGAGCCATTCTAAAGTGAATTTGTATGGAAAACATTATGGCTCTACAGTTATGGAACGATGATGATATTATTCAGTTAATTTGGTAGGAATCGAAAAGAAAAATCATATCTGAACTTATACTGACCATACGTAGAATTGTCCTCTTAATTCTGAGCATCACGTGAAGTTGCTTTTATAATCATTTTTACTTTGGTATTACCCGGTTGGGTATTGAATCCACGACCTTCTGCATGCGAGGCAAAAGCTTTACCACTACACTATCGCGTACAGTTGCGTACATATAAAAAAAACTGAAAAAAGAACTTTAGAATGTAAAAAAAACTAGCATCAGAACGCGTTACACATCTGAAACGTTGATCATATATATATGCAAATAGAACCTGTAGAGAAAGGCATGATGACATCGACAGTCACCTTTAAACTCCTTACGGTCCAGACAAAACGTGTAATGTTTAAGATTGCTCTGATGATACACGCACGCAGCTGCCTCTGTAAAGTGGAAGTTTGTATTAACAAACTGCATTTAAATGTTGTAAATGAGTCTTTTCGGTCTTAAGGCAGAACCCCCATTCAGGGGTGATTTCTGTATAATGCTTATCCCAGTAATAGATGTCAGTCACCTTTGGGAGGCATATTCTAGGAAATGCACCACACATATATATGGCTCAAACTGCCATGTACTTCATCAGTAAAGTTTAATGTCATTGATTAATAATAAATATTCCTAATGGACCCTGACTATAAATATATATGCTTTCCAAAGCTTGTCATTTTGAACCTTAAACGCATAAGGACAATGTCGAAACGCACACAGCTGTCTGTGTAAACATTGCTTTCAAAATGGCAACATATATTAGTGACAGGAATTCAGCGTCGCCATATCCAGACATCAAATACTTCAGAATTACAGACGAAATAAAGTATGATGTCTTGACCAAAACATGGAACACTGTCCATTCCTACAATTTTCTGATGGCAGAGCTAGATACACGGCTGTTGACAGCGGAGCCGCGGTATAAGACCAAACACCTGATCCGTACGAAAGCTGCACAGTTAACTCAGGCCGTCGGCGATGCTATCTACGATTCGTACGAAAATAAAGTCAATAATATTACAAAGGAGGACTTTCGGTCAGAGATACGGAGATGGAAAACAAAATGGATTGGACAGGAAAATATCCCACAAGACTTGTAAGAATCCCTAGCGTCTGCAAGATCTATATCAAGGAGTATTCATGATATTAAACGTCTATGCTTTTATGCCTGTCTCTATAGCAACAGATGAACGGTCATTCAGCCAATAAGAAATAAGTAAAACGTATCAACGGAAAACCATGACTACCAAAAGAATGTCTGTTCTTGACCAGCTCAATATCTACCGGGAACTGTTTTCAGTCGAAAGAAGGAGAGGAAATGTGCCTTAATTTTCCAGGAATTACTGTAGTGTATAAATTGTCTTCAAACTGCCATTTCTACCTACACGTATGCTTTCTAGAGATACATAAGGATTTATACTAATAAAAGTATGGACAATATTTTCATTTACTTTCCATTTCACATTTCATTAGTCAAAGAATAACTGAAAATAATCATGCACACAGAAAACATATATAGGCAACCACCTTGAAGATGAAAATTAATTCATGACATGGTTGTTTTATTTCCTTTTTTCACTAAAATTCTGATCCTAGATTGCGTCAAAATATAGCCAAAAAAATCACCAGAGACCACCAAATGGCGTCTAAATGTTCAATTTTTTTTCTCGGGGAAACCCCCATACACCCCTTCATCTACCTCCGCTACTTTTATTGCTTTGCGTCTCGTGCATTGCATCCGGCATTGCCTTTTGAGTAAACTTAATTTTAATCTAGCTACGCCATTGGATGCATTATCTAAGTTCACATGTAATGAACATTTAAAAAATAACTTCCAGTTCTTATTTACTTGTTTCATCTGTTCTGTTAAAGAAAACATATTAGGCATATTTATACGACACTTCTGTTTATAAAAAATAAACAGTAACGATTCTTACTTACATCAAAAAAGTCGACTGTATAATTTAATTAAGAATATCAAATTTTGCATAAACATTAAAGTTTCATTTCATTGCATTAAACAGGGCCATTTCATGAATCTCGTCTTTTGATAATATAATATATTAACAAAATAAAGACATTTTCATTGGATTATTTCATAAATATACTTTTTCTTTTATGACGGTATTTTATCAAAGTTGATATTTTCAATTACAAGAAAGACAAGTTTGACAGAAGCACTTAACGTTTAACAAATTAGCGACAAAAACGTACTTAACAGTGTGACCTATGTAAATGAAACCATGTACAAAATACATATAGTTGGTTGACAGCTTTAATGTGTTACTATATATATAAGACAATATCACAATAAACAACAGTGTGTGAAACAATAGCGTCATATCAATCATTGTAATGGGCGAACAGTGCAAGTTTGAGTGAAAGGGGAAAGTTTTACAGTATATTCTTATTCAATTATTGTGACACATTGTATCTTTTATATTTTAACGAGATTGAACATAAATGAAATATTTTAGATAACGCGTATAATGTTTGATATGATATATAGAGGTTAATACACGACAAATCCGGGTCGGGAGGTGATAATCGACCCGGAAAATGAATAATGACCCAAGGGCCATTATGAATTTCTGGTCGATTATCAACATCCGGCCAGGCTCTGTCGTGTATGAATGTTTTTAATACACATGTTCGGTTACACCACTCAAAGGGAGTTATCACATTATCACTCACCGGAACAGCTGTTATCACTACAAACTACACAAACACTTAATACCATATCAGCGATGTTCTTAACCGAACAAAACTAATGTTTTATCCGTGAAAGAATGTATCGACATGTTGAAAACGAATTGACCAAGATGACGTTTTACGTGGCCATTAGTTTCACGTGCACGCGACAACCAGGCCGATTATGGTTATGAGTTTTAGGCCCAAGCCGATAAGTGATAATTAGCGCTTGAAGGCGATAACCGGCTTAAAACATGCTCATTTTTGTTACTGTATATGGTAAGATGTGTATTAATGACACAGTCCAACTGTCATATTCTACCCCGTGGTCATGCACTGAAAAAGCTTCTATAACCATGAGCTAGTGCCACATATTACAATTATATAAACAAAATCAAAGGCCTTACATTTGCTATTTTATTATTTTAGAGAATAATACATTGTATTAACCTTTGTAAAGGTTTAATCTTAACCCCTTGTTCCCATGGCAGGATAAAATACGTACTGATTCCTACGATTTGAAATGATGCCAAATTTAACCAAAACGTGTGGAAGTGAGAAGAGAATGTTCTTCAACATATTCATTATCGATTACTTTGATACATTAAATAATAGTGGTTGTATTCAGTCTGATAGATGTAGATTAATGTTTCTTCTTTTCTCTTTCTCTCATTGTTTTCAAATATCAAATATATTTCAATTATATAACAAAAGTCAGCACACCTAACCATCGTCCATGGTAATTTGTATTCCGTTAACCGGTGTTAAACATACCTTATGTCTGCAATTCACTGGCTACCGGTTGATTTATATAACAAAGTTCATGACAAACCATCACATAACTCGGAATCCTTGGATAGGCAGTCAAGGCTCACAACCGATCGGGTTTGCCGGGTCCGGAATAAATGGTTAATCATAACCTAGTCTGGCATCATATTCCAGCGTCCAACAGTCAAAATAATAAGCCTTGTAAATGTGCATTCATTCATATAAATAATATCGACAACTTTTATCAATGTACATACCAAACATTAAACAGTAGTTTAATTCTTATCAGAACTTGAAAGCGAATACAATGTGTAAAACCAGTCTCGGATATTAGAGTAATAGAGACGATGCTATTCTGACGAAGAATATATTACATATTTTCGTCAAAAAGAAAAGTATTTCCCCAACAGGAGAAGTAATATTTAAAGGACATAGCCACTGCAATAAACACAATATAGTACAATCATTACAATAACTATTACCATAATCGTTACCATACTCATTATCATAATCATTAACATAATCATTAGCATATGCATTACAATATTCGTAATAAATACAAAAATACAGAAGATATCGTATATCTGACCATCACGGATATTGTTTCCTCGCAGATAATCGAACTCGATGCAACCGCCTTAGAACTTTCAGTAACAATATTTTAGTTTGCTATGTTTAGATGAAAGAGCAAATTAAGACCATAGTGTACATGGTTTACAATTTTGAGCTCATTTCATTGGAAATAACAAAGGTGTCATATGTTTAATATGTTTTATGTAATGCCCATAGCTGACACATGTAATGACAAAAATCAAATCAAAGTTTGATTTGCAAAACTTTATACTTTTTATTTTATTTTTAACCATATAAATATTAGGGCTATTTATGTAAAAAGAGACACAATTGTAACGGCTCAGTCATGGGGATGAATTCAACGTAACTACTTTATCATGTTTGAAAAAAAACATGTTTTTTATTTTATTTACCGTATAAATGAGAAGCTTTTAATCCGGTATTTCCCATGTACCATGACAATGAAATGACAATGGTGAGTGAAACACTTCATCATACAAACAAAATATACATTAATTATCTATCTCCCAACATGCCCACTCTCTTACAACAGATAAACATACATACACACATGCAATCATTCATTCCCATCATATATTTATATTTAGTATTAATCAATTTTAAACAATTATATAAACTCGCCATTCAAAGGTAGCATGTCGTTAATACTATAAAAGATGTTTGATGTGGCAAAATATAAATACTATTGTGGTGTAAATTAAATGAACAGCATTGTCTTACCGACACTCCCTTGATTGATTAAACGATGCGCCACACAAAACTATAAAATTATACAAATTGCTTTCCATTTTTTATTAAAAAGAGCTCATTCAAAATGCATTCGAATTCTTAGCATATTACGTAAAGTTATACATATATGAGTTCAATTCCAATATTTATTATTGTTAAATTTTACTTTGGGAACCATATGACGTAAGTGGCACATGTTACGTACTCCGCAAGTTTATATCGTGCCTACCAATTCAATATTTAATTGTTTTAAATTTGTTTTGAGAACAATATGAAAATATCCATATATTATTTGCTGTAAAGTAACGAGCATATAAATTCCATTCGTTTATGTATGACTTTAACGTGTTTGCCTTGAAAACCATATGACATATAGCCATATTAAGATTACCCATATATTACATATGATTAAGTTACGAGCATATAAGTTCAATTCCAATACTTATGAGTTAAATTTTTGCTTTGGGAACCTAATGAGATATAAACAAATTAGTATTACCGTTATCCATATATTCTGTACGGTAAAGTAACACTTATATGAGTTTGATTACAATACTTATATGAGCTTTACTTTTGCTTTGTGATCCACATGACGTAGGTGGCATGTTCAGCTCTTCTAATTCCAATATTTATGAGTTTATAAGTTTAACTTTTGCTTTGAGAACCATATGACGTCAATCAACCATATGACATATAGCCATATTAACATTATCGTTATATTACGTACGGTAAAGTTACGAATATATTAGTTAATTTCCAGTACTTATGTTTTTAATTTTTGCTTTGAGAACCATATGACGTCAGTGGCACATGTGACGTGTTCAGCAAGTTCATATCACGCCTATCCTGCTCTCTATACAATCGTGGGTTAGCTTTTAATATGGCGTGTATGGTAACTCCAGCTGCAATAAGCCCTCCGGCTGTAATGCACGTTATTCCAATTACGATTAAAATATCCAGATTGTGGGACAACCGCGCGTAATGTGTCTCTATTTGCTCCATTTCCCTCGCCGGTAAAGTGGGATCAAATTGATAATTCCTAGGAACGATGTACCCCGCACATACAACAGCAAGACCAGTAGATATTGAAATTATTGAAATTAACAAAAAAAAATCTTCGGTTTTATTTTTCGGGTGATACCGTTCTAAACATCCATTTGAGTCGTCAGCGACGCCATCATCTACATGCACATCATTGTTTATTTTGGAAGTATCACCTCTATCTGCATCCTCATACTCGTGCTTATCCGGTGTATGCATGATTAAACCTTATAAACGTCTAAATACCTTACTTAACAGTTTAATGTGTTTTCCAAATCATTCTTACGTATCAATACACAAGTTTATATTCACTGAATAACAAATATATTTCTGTTTGATTGCTAGATATTACGTCAACGTTTATACTATATCCTTATTTGAATATTTGAATTATTATAACGTATACTCTTTTATCGTCCTTTTACGTATTAATATCACTGTTTTAATATAATTGAAGTTTGATATAAAATTGTGTAATAAGTTTAAGATGAAAACTACGACCCGCAGTAGTCTATATGATAACTATAGATTCAGACTTATTTGTCTAGCTGTTGCTAATGCCATATGTTGCATCGAACAAATACCATATACGAGTTTTATATAGAATATTGATGTAAATTGCGGTAGTAAATGACAAGGAACGAGCACAGCTTGTGGATTCACAATGCAATGTCGCTACCATTGTGATATACCTGTAGATATTTGCACGTGGTATTGTTTGTTTGACAAGCGGTGTACTTATAAAGAAAGCACCGTTATTGAATTTTGTACACGAGTAGTTTGATAACAGTTACTGATACTATTAGATAAGTTAGAGTGCAAGTATCGCTTTGCATGAAACATATTATATATAGTATATACAGTAAAACTTTGTTGGCTCGGACACGGATAACTTGAACATCACATGCAGCTCGAATCAGTTTGCTGGTTCCGGCCGAATTTATATTTCGATGCACACAAATGTACATATATCGTATTATGTTAAACAATACTTTGCTTGATAAAACTTTCTCGAACTATTTTGTCAAGTTCCGTCGGATTCGACACATAGACAGTTGACAGACTATAAAACACTCTAACATCTAAAATAAATCAGTTAAACCATACCGATGTAAACTTGTAAAGCAAAATCTACAAAAGAATACCGAAACAAATATTATATAAGCTAGTAAACAAAATACGTTTAGTTTTACACCGTTTTCAATAGCGAAATCAGTCTATATATTATAATGCTGACTTTTGCCTATTTATAACTTCATTGATTATATTTAAAAAAAAAATCCTATTTAAAATATTACCACCGGTTTTCAGATTTAAAAAGCAATTTATTGATTTGACAAATGAATCGTATACGCATCATCAAAAAATGAATATTTACGATTTGTATTACAAAACGATATCACGAAAGATAAATTTGCATTTTGGTAAAATATTTCAAATGTATGTAAACATTCAACGTTATATGTGAAGTGAAATGTTATGAAAGCATGATTTTTTAGTTTTGAACTAATTGAATTGAACGGTGTCAACTGTTTTACAATAATGCATATAAAACACGAATCATATTAATGTATAAATCTAAGTGCAACAATGACTTTAAGAGAGAGTAAATGTAAAAATAAACAAATAACTAAAAAATCAGTTGAATGACACAACTACAAAAACGTAACCCCAGATAAGTATACAGATATAAAGAGAGAATTGTTTTAGACTGGCAAATGTCACTTTACTCAAAACTGTTAGTAAGGGCATGTATCAATGTGAAAACCGAACGTTATATAAAAGGCATGGTTGTGTAGATTTTAAATAGCAAATTATCAAAGGTTCAATAAACATCCGAAACAACTGATTTAGTCTATCATACTAGTCCAGTTCAGACGACCTCTGATAAAGTGTGCAAATAAAAATATAAATAAAAGATGCATAATTATTTTCGATATTTGCGTACGGGTGTTTGTTTACAAATCAATGGTTATTTCTTTCTAATGGACATTTTCGGCATAAAACGGGTAACCACGAGTTTGTTCGGAACAGCGACGGACGGTTATTTATGTGCATATCGAGTTATGTACTTCCAAACATTGGCGGAGGAACAATCGGAAAACAACAGTCATTGCGGAATGTCAAAAATGTTAACACCAGTTCAAAACTCGATCCTCTCTTTCAATAAATACTCATTTTGATCGAAGTTATTTTTTTCTCTCTCTTTTTTAAAAACAGTCTCTGACGTGTCAATAGAAATGGTTTTAGCAATA
The DNA here is from genome assembly GCA_029582155.1 of Panopea generosa. Classification (NCBI taxonomy): domain Eukaryota; kingdom Metazoa; phylum Mollusca; class Bivalvia; order Adapedonta; family Hiatellidae; genus Panopea; species Panopea generosa. The sequence continues at coordinate 11,305,713 of CM055901.1, read as the reverse complement.
CTATAAACACATTTAATTGCAATCTTTTTTTTTGTTATTATCAAAAATTGTATATTTCGAAATTTAAACGAGGCTTTAAAAAGAAAATGGTTAGGTAACACTATCTGGTAAAAGGAATACTTGGTGAGCATAGCTGAATGCAATTACGACAAGAGAAAATAATAAAGCAGATTTGTTTTTATAGAGTTGGTTCACAAGGTGTGTATAAAAATTAATTCCGAACTTCTAGGTTTTATTCAGTACATAAAACAAATCAGAGAACCCTTTTTCAGAGCTTCGTAGTCATCAATGCATTGTTTTTTATATGATGTTGCATACAACTAGATTATTGTTAATATATTTAATTGGCAAAAACATTTCAAATAAAAAGTCGGTGTATGCATTTTGAAAAAAATGAAGTTTAACTCAATTGAAATTGGAAGGGAAAGAAATTATTCTATACTAATGTATCTTTGTAAATTTACCGTGTTTGTATAGCGTTTTAATTTGATAGTCTCCTCTTACAAATATTTACAACCCTGACAGTTTAAAAGTTTAAAGTGCTGCCGGATAACTGAGATGGAGAAAACGAACTCGTTAAAGTGTCTATTGATAAACGTTCACATTTATTTCCCTAATGATGTTAGGCTAAAGGTCATTAAAAAAACACATATTCAGACATTGGTGTTAACTGTAATAGTGCATTAAAAGACAAACTCAAACATTGAAAGCTATAACAAATGTCCGCTTTGTACCCGGGAGGTTGTGAGTTCGATCCCCGGTTTGGTCATACCAATACTTGAAAAATGTTAATATAATCTTCTTCGCCTGGCGCCCAGCATATCAAGAGGATATTTCTTTGTCAGGTCGGTCCGGTGTCTATATACTGTGACTGTGATGGAGTATTCTACGATGTGTCTGCGGCCTGATACTCCAGTTTGGCAGCGCTTAGAATACTGCCTCAAGTAGACACTATCGCCATATAACTGAAAAGGAGTTGGAAGCAACGCTAAACAACATACACTGTTCTCTCGTCTTTTGTATACTGCTGAATTAAAGATATATCTATGACCTGCACTACAACACCAACTATTACGACTTCATTGTACGTAGGTACAAACATGTACAAAGAGATAAGACACTATTGCCTTCGATACATATCGCCTTTTGGTAACGTGAATATGGTTTAGATGCAGATAGGTACAATCTCGTTATAAAGCTTCTGCGTGGTTGTGTTATTATTGTAGCTAGGGTCTTTTACCATCAGCTGAACACTACCGTTTCCGAACTTATGGTTTAATTATTGCAAAATTCTCACAACCTTTATATATTGAATATTACTTTTAAATTTTAAAAGGTCTGGGACTCTGGATGGCTTTCATGATCTCCGTCTTGTCGTTCATATTTTTTGCCTTGAGCTTGTCCCTTTCTGACCAGCTCATCTTTTGGCTGCGAAGTACTCCTCTGTTAAAATAAATGCGCGGTGAAAACTAGTTAAAATCTATTTCATTATCTATTATAAATCATTATTTTGATATACTTAGATCTCAATGAAACATTATAAATTTAAAAGGAAGAAAGAAATAATGCGCTACCTGCTAACAGTGGTTGCTGTATGCAGTGTAAAATATAGTAAGAGAAAGTTAAGAAATGAAAACTGGCAGGGCATATTAATTTCTTTATTTGATTACCGGTTTTAATAAGGTTTATATGTTTAGAAACCAGAAGATATCTTGTTTTCAAAACTGAAAAGATAGCTAAAGATCTGAATGATCTACAGACCTTTGAACTGAGCTGGTCTTTGCGATTAAATTAATAAATTGCAATCGTTAAGTATACCAATGATTCTATTATTCGATTTTAATTATGCTTTATACGTCTATTATGTTAGAAATATGATGTTTCTCTAGGAAAACTAAAGTTATTGTAAATCTAACTATAATTACAGAAGCTACAATCATTCGAAATACATACTAAAACAAATTATTTGTAAATTAATTGATTGTTCCAAGACGGTGAAAGATGTCACTTCTCTTGTATGTTTTTATAGTATTTGTTATGATTATGTTAACTAAAATAAGTAAAGTGTTTGTTTATTATAGGGTTGTCATTATTGAAAGGCCGGCCACAAAGGACTAATTGTACACCTTTATATTGTACACAGTAACTTCCCGAAAGCTTTCCTTGCCAGGCGTCAGTCTTTTAGACATTCGGTAACCGTCCATTTAACTAGCTGATGGGTGAGCAACGGGCTGCATCAGAAAATCAATGTGCTTCCAACGGACTCGAACCTTCGACCTCCCACTTCCGAAGCTTATGCCATAACCACTAGGCCACGAAAGACGGTAATTATGATAAGTGCATACGCGGTGACTGTGTACTTTGGAAACCACACATATGTCTCCTGTTGGACGTATATTGGCTTTTGTTTGTTTGTTACTTGGTGTAGTTACCTTATGTATATTATTATCTGTTCTAGTCTTATATACATTGTATAGAATATAGCCTAAATTTAGACTGATGCAATCACCGTATATTACACTAACCGTCTCTATTAAATCGTTGCCAGGATATTCACGTGACCGAACGAATTTGATAACGTTTTATCAATCTTCCAAATTTATCTAAGCTCTGTTACCTGCAGTATTAAAATATCATTATTTAGTTTTCTGTACCTGTCTGGACAAATCATGCGATATCTAATATTACTTTATCCAGTCTTATGATGGTTTCAATGGTATGCTCTCATCGATTGATTACGTTACCTTCAATATTACGTACAATATTTTTGTATCTACATTAGTTTCAACTATGTTATATTTAACCAAGTCTTGTTTCTGTGTTAGGTACACATGACCATATCAAAAATACATATATTGGTGTAGGCTATATGTCGTCAAATATTTGTTGCACTTATGTGTGCTCTTACGTGCTCATAACAAAATTGATAATATGTACATGGGTGTCAAGAATGATATTATTTAATGATTGACAACATAATGGTAATTAAGTTATTTCACACAACGTTTCATTCATTGCCTTAAAACTTTGTAAGATCAATAAAATATGTTTTTTGTGGTATAATATATTTTCAATTTTAATTCTTATCTTAATTAATCAATGATAATTTTGATCGTTTTGACACATCAAAATATCTCAAGTTCAGTAATAGAGAAAACTACACATAATTCCGTATATGCAAGAGAAATGTCTGCCGTTATACTTTGTCTATAGTTATACTTTATACTAACATTGTCTCGTCTTATGATATGATGACTGCGGTAGTGCAAAGTTGGGAAAGCCCCGGTTAAAACCCCCATCTTTAACTGCCAGGGTAATACAGATTTGTACTTTTTTTTCAAACTGCATAATAAAAACAGTTTTTGGAAACTATTTTTTTACCAATTAAATGTTTTAACAATAATCTAGTAGTATGGAAAGTTATAACAAAAACAATGCATTGTTGACTGTGAAATTATGAAAAAGTGTTCTCAGATTTGAATCATGTACTGAATTATATTAAATCTGATCCAAAGCCATCTTTCGGCTACTAAATGGCAGTTGTGGCGTTTAGCGACCTAGTAGCGTCTTCTTGTAAAGAAACCGAACGTTCTGCGGCTAGGGTGTGGCTTGTTTGCACATATTTAATAAAACTGAGTCTGTTATAAACTTTCGTTGGTTGCGTTATGTGGTTTCAGATATACATTTGGAGCATCTGTAGCCGACTGATCTCAATAGCTTGTTTAGCGACCACCTACCTCATACCGCTGTGGTTCGGGACCAGTTTGGGGCAATGATTTATGTGACAAAGTATGCTTACTATTTACTTGCGTAAAGACGCTGGTTCTACTTAGATTTCGCCCCATTGGAGCATTAAGGTACAGTGTACCAATTGTATATGAAATAAGACGGCATTTGGTTCCTTTTTCCCACGAATGGGGTTAATTTTGTTCTCATGTCTGTTTTGGCTAAAATTATAACCTGACATGGTCTGAAAGTGGTGTTAAAAAACGCATTAAAAAGCGGAATGTTTTTCTTAAAGCAATGTAAAGATTAAATATAGTCAGGGTTTATTATCAGAAGCATGCCGCATAACGGTGATTTTAAATGTTTGAAATGTTTAACTTTCATCATTGTTGAAGTGAAAATGTGTCATTCAAAAGTTACTATGTAGTGGATTGTGGCTTAATGTCGCCTTGTGTTTAACCTTTGCTTTTTTGTTTTGTGATATCACATCCCGTGTTTTGTTGTTAACGCAAAACGTCTAGTCGTTTCATGGGTGTTTTGTCGTCGGTAGTATAAAACAGATTGTATATATACACATGTTTGGAAGTATTTCGCTAGTTACTGCTCCGCTTTTAAGTATTTTTGAGTAAACGGATATGTATGTGTATAAAATCATGCTTTACTTGGATTTATATTGATGATGATTACGAAGAATTGTTTTTAATTGGTGTACTTAAAGGTACGTAATCTATAATCATGCTAGTGTATAGTATATGTCGAGGATGAGTTTATTTGTTTTGTGTTTTAGATGGTTGAATGGGATATGGTAATACATTTTTCTGGTGTAGGTGTTTTTTGTTGTACGTATGGAGTCTCAGAAGATATATTTTACAGCATGATGACCTTTTCAGTGACGCGTGTAGTAAAGAAACTGGATATTTACAGTCAGGTAATGCAGCCTAGGATCAAATATGTTTCGCTAATAGTTCAATACTCAGCTTAAACATGTCACCTTTCGAAATGTTTGACAAGTTTATTTCCATTATTTCCAAAAGTTCATTTTCATGAAGGCCTTGAGGACCATTCACCTATATAGATATTAGAATAATTATGCTCTATTATTTAATATGTAAAAACAAACAAACTATTATGCATAGACTACACCAATGTCCATTGACTTTAACCTGACTTTCATTAAATACCTGGATTAATTTGAACATATGTATCAACTTATTTGTTAAAAGTGATAGTCCTTTGTAAGACTTTGTAGGCTGGATATTGTATACTATTGAAATGTTTTGTATTGTGTTGTATATATGTATATATAGGTTGCACTTTAATTAATGAAATATTTATCTATAGCAAAACTATATATTTATATTATAAGACTTGGCATACAAGTCATGCAATGTAAGGAACATATGCATTAAAATTTAGATTTCATTTTTAAATTCATATATTATCCAAGTCCAAGTAGTTGATTTTGTCAATGGCTGTGCGGTTTGTCCTTGATACGTTAAGTAATGACTCTGCCTGGAATGATATAATACACACTGAAGGTATTTTATTAATGATGTTATAGTATACTTCTGTCCAAGTTTTAGGAACACGTAATTTAAGCACTATATCGCATTACCAACTACTAAAGATTGCCGCAGTTGTAAAAGCCACCCGTGCTGATTCGATAGGTTATTATCTGTTCCTATGGGATAAAATAGCTCATTCAACTTCTAAAATAAAATACTGCTTTAGCCTAACCCTAATCCTGACCGCAACCCTTAGAGTGTTGCATTCGGCATTACCCTCTATAAACTGAGTATTTTATTTCCCGCTCTGTGCTTGGTGCTAAGCATTAGTTCTAGGTCAGGTTGGTCCGATGTCAGTATAATGTGACTGGTTGGGGTATCATGCCATGTGTCTGCGGCATGACACTCGAGCGTGGCAGTGCTGAGAGTATTGTCTCAAGTAGAAACTGTCGTGATATAACGGAAAAATTGTTGAAAGCGACGCTTAACACCAAACGGCAACAGTATACCAGTTTATTTGTTTTTCTGTCAATCTGACGATCGGGCGATCTCCGATCAATTTAATTTCTCAATAGAATATGGGCATTTTTTTTGTAATCACCATCGCTTAATCCCGTCCCAGCTATGGTTTAGATAAAATGTCAAATTCTCCGTCAGATATAATTGTCCTGATAAAACTAAACGTGTGCCTGGATATAACATGCTCGTTTATACAAACTTGCAATATTTGAATGACGTCTGGTAAGGTTTATGTTTAAGGTTTTGACAGTTATAGTCGTGTATTACGATTAACAAGCAGATTAGAGTGAATTAAGAATGTTGTATTGTTTATACATATATTACAAACATCAATTTAGATAAAGCTCTTCAAATGTCTGTACATATTTTTTAAAGACCAAACTACGATATAAAAGCCGCAAGCTGGATCTAGGGCAGTTTGTATATGTCTATGCATTGATTAAAACCAGAGAACCCAATATCAAAATGTCACCACGGCATTATTTTTGTTATAATTGTGTATACTGCTAGATTATTGTAAATACATGCACATTAAATTGGCAAAAGATATTGTCCAAAACGCTTGTGTTTTATACAGTTTGAACAAAAGTCAAACTCAACTGCCAAACATTTGAAACTCAAGGAGGAAAATTTGGTCTTCCATTTTATTATGGAATTTAATGGATCAGCGAAATTCGTAGGAACACAAGGCAATTTTCATTCATGATAACATTATGAAACTAAATTACACCAAAATGTATTCTGTTCCGTTTAGTATACATACCTGTATTACATGTTTAAAAAAAGTAAACTCAATTACTCAAGAGATGACGACACTCACATGAATGAAATGCCGAATATATTTAGATACGGCAGAATGTCAAATGAATTTGGTCTTCATATTGTATCTCATCATCTCACTTAAACTATCACACTATCATTTAGCATGTCTTATCATTTCCCGTCACTTTCGGGCAAATATCTCACACCAACCTCCTCTCCCAAACAAATAGTATTGTATAACAATATTAGATATTCGTAAAAATCATCAGCAAATTTGACATTCTTCTCATTCATTCTTAACAGCAATTAATTCAATTTGTCATTCTGAAATAAATAAATAAAAATGATAATAATAATAATAGTTTAATAATAAGATAATGCTTGTGATAAATTAATATTTTAATATTTTTTTATTTTTCACCATATCTTTATAATTTGCGAATCATACCGAAATGAAAAGCAAGACATACGTTACATGCAGCACTAAAGGGAAATGTAAATTTGAACCAATGCTTGTTTTGCGGTACAATAATAAACTGTTACGTCGATGGATTAGTGCGTGATTCCGGGTTGTAGTACACTTCCGGCTTATGACAATTTCGCCTCAACCGTTTAATATATTCACGGTGCTCTTTAAATGATCTTTCTATCTCTCTCTCTCTCTCTCTCTCTCTCTCTCTCTCTCTCTCTCTGTTTTCTTTTTTTCAATGCCGAGTCTGAGATCCTGGATGATCCTTTCCGTTCACGTGCGCATAGTTTTAACTTCGATTGTGGAACAAACTCTTACAACTAAGAAAAACCTATCTTACCGTTTCAAAATGCTTGTATTGATTTATGTACATTTGAATTTTGGCGGATAATTATCGGAAAACGACCCGGCTGAATAAAGAATGTAAACAAACAGGTTAAGGTATTAGATCTGTAATACTCTCGGTAAAAATCGACTAACACCGTAATCAATCGTTACTTTCATGAACGAATTCCCGCCAGCCGGAAAACCATTCGTGGTGGCTAAATTTAGTAAAATTGTCACATGACAGGGTGTTTTCTCGCTTGAAGTGACGTCACATTGGATTTTCCATCATGGCAGAAGAAGCTAAATCAAATTTTGATCGTCGAGGGTGTTGTTCAAAATAAAAAGAAAACAGATCAGAATAACGACTATGATGTCAACGTTGACCAAATCTATCATGTGGGTAAAAAATCGAATTTGCGCACAATCATGTGGTTGAAATATGGATGGGAATTCGCGCAGCAACACGGAATGTCACATTTGTTTTCGTCATTTTAATACTGATCAAAGTTATTGTAATGTTTTCATATATCTAAATTAATTGTAACACAATCGACGTTGTGGACTCGTTGGTAAAGAGGTTAGAGCGTTGTATCAAACAAGAGGTCGTGGGTTCAATCCCGACTTCCGCTAAAAAAATAATTTATATTTTTATTTTGTTTACAGAGACGGTTTGCTCAGCAAATTCAACTGTAAAAAACATACACGTGTCACAAACACAACCAGTTTTTAAGATTAAAATTCCAACACCTGACCCTCACCCACTCCAAATATATTTTATTGTTGTAGCTACTAGTTTTAGTTTTATATATCATATGCTAAGTCAAACCAATAAATTTACTAAAGATAAAAGACAAGTTTATATGAAATATTTCTATAAACAACTATCTACACCTAACATTTAAAGTTTTCAAAAGAAAGTATCCAGCGTTTGATGAAAGTGTAGGTTCCTAATCGTTGATTGTATATTTTTATAAAATATTTCACCATTTGGCAAAGGTTATGGCAAAAGTTTGCTGTATTTTCGTGCATTTATTACTTTTAACAATGTAGTATAGTTCGATATACAATATAAGAAGTGTTTTGTGATAGTGGTGGGGCTAAGATATTAGAAAATAATTATTTTTTGTCACAATTTTTGGAAAAGAAACAACATTATTTTTGGGTGGGTGGGGTAATATTTTAAATTTATTTATTGTAGTCAAGCCATAAGAGTAGGAACATAGTTTCTTATGTGTCATTACATCAGCAATATTGTTTTGATAAAAACAGTTGCCTTAATTCAATATTTAACAAGGGCACATTATCTGTTTGCTGTTAGTAGATGTGGGAAAAACACTTTGTCGTCAAATTTGCTGACTTTTATTTTGATACTTATCCTATAAAATACCATAGTATGAGAAAAAAGACGGTAAAAGTTGTTTATTGTTGTGCATTTTGAATATTTTGTGAAAAAAGTAACAATTAGTAAGTGGGGGTAGGGTCAGATGTTTTAAGATTTATAAAAAATGAGACATGATATGTTAGTTTCTTTAGGTTTAATCTATTCAGTGGTGTTGATGTGATGTAAAAATGCCTTTTATATATCATTTATAGTATAAATATGAAAATTATAGCTATTTAATTGTGTTTTGCAGTTGTTATTTTTTTGCCGTTTTGAGGTTATAGGCATTTGACACTTTAAATTTTAATAATTTTCATTTTAGCCGGTAAAATCTTCTAAAATTTCAGAAATACATCCCTCATGGGATGGTGATAACTAAGACACAAAGTTTAGGCATGGTTGCGATATTGACCATTACAGATCTAATACCTTAAATTAGCGGACCGCTTTTTCAAATACATACACATTTCGATTGAAGTTCTTTATTTTCTACTTTTTGAAAAAGAAGTCATTAAGTGGTTCATAGGAATCGTTTAAGTGATATTACACAAATGCAATAACAAACTTTTTTGTTTTTATCACAGCTTGTTCCCTTAATGAGGAGTTAAGGAGGTTTCCTATGTTTTTGTCATTTTTTTTCTATGGATAGAATTTAAAGAAACTTCCCAGTATTTAAATTTAATGTATTTTCATGCAATATCAGAAATGTAAAACACATGTTACCTTACAGATGTTTTGATATTGCATCCTCAAAAACATACGCGTCCTTGAAGTTTGGCGAAGAAATGTAGATTTTACAAGCAATGTGAAAAAAAAATTAAATGTTGTTTACATCTACATTTATATTTAATAAAAATTGATTCATAAATGCATGCATATTATGATTAGTGTCATGGAAATGGTTATGGTTATGGTAGCTGTTTAGGGTTCTTAAAAACAAAATCATTTCGGCAGAGTATCAATAATTAATTGTTTTTCAATTTTGTAATACAAATGTAGCGCTTTTTTAATATTTTGATATAGTGTTTCGATAATTTTCCTTAAACCCTCACAAATTAGTCTCTGATACTTATACTAAGGACACTAATGACAATAAAAAAAATATACTTTAACGCGAAATTTAATAAAAGAAATAGCTCTAAAAGTATGCCATCGTAAAATAAACTGCATTTTTGCAAAATTAACGTTTGTATACTAAATGAGTATATTTGGATATTTGTATTCAGGTAAAACTGCTATAAACAATTATTTTAAATTAGTATGCATATTTCATATATTGAAAACAATATAAAAGGCTAATTTCAGGTGTATCCGTAAATGAGTACGCCATCCGAAATAGGGTCTGTTGTAGTATACTAGTATGTAGTGACACTAGCTGGTCTCGACAAAGTTGCTTCCCTTTGTGTGCGGAACTGGTGCGCTTGAAAAACTATAGAAAATGTAATTAATCAGAAATAATGTACAGGCAATATTTCAAATATGTTCAATCTATTTGCTTACCCACAGAGTTATTTTACAACGCAAACTACACTCAGTTTATCATCATAATTTGGCAATGCATCATGTTATACTATGCGAAATAGGTCTATAATACAAGTCGTCTTATTTCGTCTGCAAAAATAAAATGTAAACAGGATTTTTTTTTTTGAATTTTACCCATAACATATCAATCCTCTTAAAATGTAACATACAAAAATGTCGAGTAACGATAAATAAGTGTCGCATGTCGAACGTAATTAAAATAATGTCGCAGCAAATTCAGTTTTTACTTCTTTGCAGATGTATATGCTTACTTTTACATATCTTGCTCAACATCTTAAATAAACATAAAAACGAAAATAGGGCCTAGGTTTTGCACATTTATACTTTTATTTTGTTAGAAATAATGAAATAAGAATCTGGGAAACTTGTAAAATAAACCAAAATATTTTGATTGAACATGCCGAGCAATGGCGGGATAAATAAACACATCGGCGTTCACATAACGGGGTACTGCGGTATTTTGAATCATTAAGTCAAACACACTAACAGAACAGCATTCTTATTTGCTGTGTTGTGGTGGCCGTAAAGACCCCCACCCCCCTCATACTTTGACTCATGCTTTTTGTTAATTGTCAGACTCCTTTGGAATATAAAGCGCATTCATTGCTGTCAATCGAACAAATCTATAATGTAATCATGTGGTCAGGTGTCGGAGTGATAGTCGTACTCGCGTCAAATCATTTCCATAAAGCATTGGCTATGCTACTCAAAAACAGACTATCATTAAAACAGGTACTATGAGACACTAGGGTGTTCGTTAGCTTTCATTAACGAACTAAGTCTTCTACATATATGTCATTGTTGCGTTCAGGTATCATGCGGAATTATAGGTGACGGTGGTATGATGTATTTATTTTTCGGCTCTATAGCAGCGTATGGGCTTACAAAAATACCCAAAGAACTACCGACCTTTTGCACTGTAAAAAGATTAATTATATTATTTGCCGATACTCACATACGCTTTCGCTGGCTTGAAAAATAATTCTAGATTCATGCATATATCTTTTTACAGCACACATACAAACAGCAAAACAAATAAAAAACACAACACAGTTTAAAATAAAAATATGTATAAAATGAATGTCACCAGACGACACGGGTTGTCATATTTTGTTGAAACTAGATCTTATCTCTGTAAATTACAGAATTTCCGAACATAATCGTCATTAACTAGGGTAATTTACCCATAATGCAATTCTAGCTCAATTATATAGTTTTATAAGGTCATTCATGGTATATACTATGTTGTGGTTATTCAATACAGCATCATATATATTAAGTAGAGATGATAATATTTTGAAAAACAAAAATACTGTTGCATCTTTTTTTGTTTAAATTGTTTACGCATCGGATTTTGTAAAACACAAAGGTAAGTAGAAAAATTATAACGCAGTAAACACGCGTTTTATTGACTGTTGAAGTAGTTAAATAGAGGATCTTGCATAACTGTTTTTTTGTTATTGAATTTATAAAACAATTTGTCATAAATACATACACATGTACTAGGCTCATGTTGAACAGTGTACGTTAACCATGTAATGAGAATAAATCATCGCATTACGCCGGCTTAGCAAATACACGTCATTTCGACTACGTCACTCCGATTACGTCAGTTACGTCATTAAGGCAAGTCAGAAAAAATAGCTCGGTATTTCATGCACGAGAGCCGAATTTTAAAAGCAAATTATTGGCCAATTCATTATCTAAAATTATATTAAACAAAGTTTATATTTATATTACATACTAAAATCATAATATCAATTAGCAAAGAAAGCACGTTATTATATAACATCACAACGCCCATTGGACTATTATAGTTTCTAATTACAATTTAATGGAAATGAAATTAATATAATGATAGAATGTTATGTCATTTGACAACAATGTATAACGAAAAGCTTATGAAGTTTTTTAACAAAGCGTCGTATTTAAATAGAGAGCAGGCAGTTGACCTTTAATAATATAGGTTATATATATTTAATCTAGAATACTGGTTAATTTTACATTGGAATGAAATATGTCTTGAAAAATACCTGATGTTGTATATCCTTTGGGTAAAACCCCTTAATATATATGGCGTTGTTTCAATTTCTATACCTGTAACATTGACACATTCTGTTAATGTATCGGATAACAATTTGGACAGTTGAACTTATGTTCATCTGTCACGCGGACAGAATGTTATCCTGAATGTCATGTATCTTCCCAAACAAGGTCTGTTATCCATGAAATGGACATAAAACATTAACGCTTACAAGAAGTCATTGACCTTATAACCTATAACTCATTTACATATTCGGAATGGAATGTATCTGATTAGCATACACGTTTTTATTTAAAGGGGATGGATAGCATAATTTGTAAGTCTCGTGACAATGTTGATATTAAATATAAAATTGTATGCTTTAACGAATTAACACAAATACTTGTTTTTACTTTGTTATGTAATATTATAATCATTATTCGTAGGAGTAGTAGCAGTAGTAGTAATGATGATAATAATGCAACAACAACTATTATTACTAATGTTACTGTTTCTGATACTATTATGTTCTTCTGCTAATGCTATATACTGTTACAGTTTAACTACTGCTGTTATAACCATAACCATTATAATTTCTCACTAGTATAACTGTAACTAAAATATTGCTATATAATTATTATTACTTTATAATTATCATTACTCTAACTATTAACATTATCATTTGCATTATCATTACTGTTTCTATTACTATTACTCTTAGGAAGATAAAAGGCAAAGTTTACATTAATTCTTTATTAAAGATGTATGTCCGTCAAATGTTGACAAAGTAGTTTTTTAAGATGTGATATTACTTTTAATTTCAATCATATAAATCATTTGTGTCTTGAAAAAACAAATAAAGCAAATTGAAAAGCAACAGAAAATATTATAGTTTAGTTTTTCTTGTGTGTGTTTAATGGTTATTCAGGCCAAGGTTATCCTACTAATTACTAACAATAATTGTAGGAGTATTATATTTAAAACAGCCATGTAAAAACATAAAATAAATATCAAATTAAGTATTATGAAAAATGTCATAAATATACATTGTTTACGTTAAGTAAACACAGATCTATATTTCAAGAGAGTACATAATTTTCAAGATTGCATCTTTTATGGAGATATCTTCCAACTGAATGACATCTTGTTAGATATTTTCTTTGATATGTATCTTTTGATAAGGACTGTAGACCTTTTGGCAACTCAATGTATAAAACTGCACGCATTTGACGTCCTACTTAATGCAATTTTGTAAAATGCACTTCTGAAATATTTCAAACCGTTTTTGTTAAATAAACGGCCTTTGAATGTGGAAATCATTTGACTTGGAACATACTTCCTCTGTAGAATTAAACAGACAGTTTGGCATCAGGCGAAGGACGCGGTAAGCCACCCGCCAATAAAAATGTTTTGCAATATAAATATAAACAAAGGTTTTATAAGTAGGAATGATAACATAGTTTAAGTCTTATTAGTTTCAATTAACGGAATGCTCAAGTATGTATTAATCAACGTCAACGAAGTAACAGGTGCTGGAAGGTATAGTTAAAGTTTTGCCCATGGCATATCATTATTTTACATTACAATGCAAATTTACCTCCTTTTTAGCTAAATGAACGATAACTTAAAGGGCGCTTTTGTAATAAAGTTTTCGTGTTTATTATTTAACTTCCTTTTAGCACTTTAAATAAAATGTGTTAACTTTAATATCGTTTATGTTTTGCCATGAAATTGCTGGCACGGAATAACGTAACGTAGAGTTATGTCCAGACTAAGTAACGGTAGGACGATTTTCCGTGCTAAAAAATCCTATGTATATTGGTTAAGCATGTTTCCAAAATGGTTCATAAAGATTATGATGTCAGATGTATTGCTTCAGATAAGAAGCTCAATTGCTGCATAAAACATAGCACATATGCAAGATGTAAACAAGTGTCTCTTATTGGATTCGATCTAATTCGCATTAAAGCTGTTGAAAACAAGTTTAAATGTGTCTCTGCACTGTCTTTAAAACACACCGGACAATATGTACCAGTTTATGTGCATTTCTATTACCAGGTGTACTGTACAGCATTGTACATATGATTGATTTTAAAGGATTTCTATAACATAACAAATACATTATTCGACAATTTTATCGCGGCATCTCTCAACAAATAAATGCTGAATATTACTATATCAATGTGACACGGTTAGCTGTCATATATCATGAGCGATTATACCGTTAGCCGTATCAAGGAAGTTAAGTTAGTTGAACAATAACACTTTTGTTTATAATCATGCTAATGTTATAAAAAAAAAACACTATATGATAATTATACTATAGCTGAGTAATTTCTAGCAGAGTTTATGCTCTTTAATCAGAAATACATAGCATACTGTAGTAGCTATATGTTTGCCTAAACCCTATGTCGACTTATATACTGCAGTAGCTCTATGTCAACCCAAACCCTCGGTCAACTTAGATAAAATACATAATTATACTGCAGTAGTTATATGTCAACCAAAACCCTCGGCCAACTAAGATAAAATACATAATTATACTACAGTAGTTATATGTCAACCCAAACCCTCGGTCAACTTAGATCAAATATTTATACTGCAGTAGCTATATGTCAACCCAAACCCTCGGTCAACTTAGATAAAATACATAATTATACTACAGTAGTTATATGTCAACCCAAACCCTCGGTCAACTTAGATCAAATATTTATACTGCAGTAGTTATATGTCCACCCAAACCCTCGGTCAACTTAGATAAAATACATAATTATACTACAGTAGTTATATGTCAACCCAAACCCTCGGTCAACTTAGATCAAATATTTATACTGCAGTAGCTATATGTCAACCCAAACCCTCGGTCAACTTAGATAAAATACATAATTATACTACAGTAGTTATATGTCAACCCAAACCCTCGGTCAACTTAGATCAAATATTTATACTGCAGTAGCTATATGTCAACCAAAAACCCTCGGTCAACTTAGATAAAATGCATATACTGCAGTAGTTATATGTCCACCCAAACCCTCGGTCAACTTAGATAAAATGCATATACTGTAGTAGCTTTATGTCAACCAAATCCATCGGTCAACTTAGATAAAATACATATACTGCAGTAGTTATTTTTTCAACCAAAAACCCTTGGTCAACTTATATAAAATTCATATACTGCAGTAGTTTTATGTCAACTAAAACCCTCAGTCAACTTAGATAAAATACATTATTATACTACAGTAGTTATATGTCAACCCAAACCCTCGGTCAACTTAGATCAAATATTTATACAGCATATATATATGTCAACCAAAAACCCTTGGTCAACTTCGATAAAATACCAAATTATACTGCAGTAGTTATATGTCAACCCAAACCCTCGGTCAACTTAGATAAAATATCTATACAGCATATATATATGTCAACCAAAAACCCTTGGTCAACTTCGATAAAATACCAAATTATACTGCAGTAGTTATATGTCAACCCAAACCCTCGGTCAACTTAGATAAAATATCTATACAGCATATATATATGTCAACCAAAAACCCTTGGTCAACTTCGATAAAATACCAAATTATACTGCAGTAGTTATATGTCCACCCAAAAACTCGGTCAACTTTGATAAAATGCATATACTGTAGAAGCTATATGCCAACAAAAACCCTCGCCCAACTTTGAAAAAATACTATACTGTAGTAGCTTTATGTCACCCAAAACCCCTGGTCATCTTAGAAAATATACATATACTGTAGTAGTTATATGTCAACAAAAACTCTCGGTCAACTTAAATAAAATATATATACTGTAGAAGTTATATGTCAACAAAAACTCTCGGTCAACTTAAATAAAATACATATACTGTAGTAGTCATATGTCAAAAAAAACTCTCGGTCAACTTAAATAAAATACATATACTATAGTAGTTATATGTCAACAAAAACTCTCGGTCAACTTAAATAAAATACATATACTGTAGTAGTTATGTCAACAAAAACTCTCGGTCAACTTAAATAAAATACATATACTGTAGAAGTTATATGTCAACAAAAACTCTCGGTCAACTTAAATAAAATACATATACTGTAGAAGTTATATGTCAACAAAAACTCTCGGTCAACTTAAATAAAATATATATACTGTAGAAGTTATATGTCAACAAAAACTCTCGGTCAACTTAAATAAAATACATATACTGAAGTAGTAATATGTCATTGCTCGGGGTTCCCTGGCGTTATGCATATTGATACGTCGACCATATTGAAATATCTTTAGAAATTGGGTTGAAACCATGTTAGGTATATGGCAATAAATTATACATACGGAGAAGAAGTATCCAACGGAAACGACCATCACTACATCACTACTGTCGCCAAATCAACGTTTACATTAGATAGAAGGCATTGTTTCACTTTTCCGTCAATTTTAACAATTTTATTTGATTTAAAAGAGCCGGGCCCGATTAGCTCAGTCGGTTACGCGTCTGACTATCAATCCAGGGGTCCTGAGTTCGAATCCCGGCCTGGCAACAGTCTATCTTATTATCATTCGTCTCTCACCGCTGATTCAAGTAAGAAAGTTATCAGTTACTTATTGAGAAAGTGTCTGCTCGAGTACAG